>WUQG02061510.1:0-28038 GCA_011317285.2 Androctonus mauritanicus | reverse complement strand
GCCAATAACGTCACAACTTTTAAGCCTCTTTACATCTTGTTTGTTTACATCAGGGTTTTTCTTAACCAGGACAGACTATAAACTAAATTGAGTGCTACCAGGGACTAGGAAAATAAAAAACGAATTCAAATTTTATTATTTATTAGCATGGAACAGAAAAATATATGCATATCATTTTTTAAAACTAGTACATTAAAAATGGAGAAACGTATGACATCATAAGAGCAATATATCAATTTATTTATTTACTGAAACAGATATGAAGGAGTGCCTGGGCATATATAGTTTCGCTAAAGTAGTTTTTCCTATGCTTATAAAGGAAACAAAATTTTTTCAAGCCATTTTAATACAATAGTATTACGAGTTTTAGGTTCACAGAGGGTTTTTCGCGATAAATCCTATGATCCACCCCTCTCTGAACTAAATTACATTTAAATTCAAATCATCTCTTCATTGATATTAAGCTGTTAAATTATTTAAAAATGTGAATTGTAGTAAAAGGTTTTCAAATATCAGTAATTATTGCCATATTTACTCGTGAATGTTTTACTAGTGATATATAAACATAAGACTGTATAATAATAGTATGTAAAAGAAACGAATGTCGTCTACTGTGGTAGATTTTAATTGTCATCATCACAATATAGATGTTTTCTTTCCCATTCAATAGATGGCGCCTTATCATCGGTTGTCATTTCGTGCTGATATTGCGCAATCATTATGCTGTGCATTATTTATAAATTTAATTCTGCATTTTTAAAATTATTCTCTATTGTTGTTTGGAACTGTCGAATTTTCTTTATTAAATAATCATTCTGTTAAAAAAGTATTATATCCCCCCTTTAGAAGGCGCTTTACTTGATATGTTTGGAATGGCCGTTATTACTGAATTACGTTTTCATGACATTTACTTTAATTATAATAAAATGTATTTGATATTGACAGATTGATACCCGAATTTGTCTAAGAATCATTAGGCGACGTCTCAACAGATTGGCATTTTCACCGATGGCACTGAAACTAGTTTTAGTATTCTAGTAATATAAAAACGAAAAAGAATATGAATTTCATTCTTATGAGACTCCTGAAACATTGGAATTCAGGACTTAAGCCCTATTAGCCGGTTTGAAGATCTGTCCTTGGTTGCATTGAGTAGCAAAATAATTTTAATAAGTGCTAGAATTAATTCTGTGACCATTGTTATAAATCGATGCTTCTGTTCATATCTTAAGAGACAAATAACAAACTAGCGTGTAAAAAGTCTTTTAGAGTAAGTCTTTTTCAGAAAACTTTTTCTCCATCCCAAAAGTACGTTTCTTTTTCAATTGCCAAAACATTTTCTTTGAGAGAATGTTTTAGAGACGAATTTGTTTTTTTTTTCCATCTTGCTAATTTAAGTAAAAAAAGCACTTTAATACGAAATAAAAAATATATTTTAAAACATTTTATACGACAACAAACTTAGTAGAGGAAAATATAAGTTTAAAACAAAAATTGGATGGCACCTATCCAAAAGCATTCTTAATTTATTTCCCTAATATTTTGATTTACACTCGCAAATGTCTTTTATCGAATTAGATTTATCCAGGAGAATTTTTATTTATTTAACAAAAAGTCTATGTGAAGTAATTAACGAAAGAGACACTAATTACGGATCTCTTAACATCTGGCGATCAATGAAAATTAATTTCTCTAATAGTTACTATTACAAATCATAGATGGCTCTGAGATAACAAATCTCGCTATCTACAGAACGAGATTGAGAAATTTTAATAAGAAATTTCGCAACTAATTAAAAAAAAAAAAAAATAATTGCAACGCTCAGAAATTGATAATATTTCTTTTTTAGTTTAGTTTTTTTTTCTGATCGAACAAGTTATCAAAATTACTCGGAACATCCAACGAATATTCAGTAATATTTTCAGGAAGGAAAATCCGTAAAATTTCCGAATTAAAAATCTTTTTTTTTTTATTCGAGTCATAAATTTTAGAAAGCATAATTGCTTCGAATTAAAAACTCAATATTATGAAATTATTTGACACGATACGAGAAAAACTATTCCTTCATAGTGGAAATGGATGTCGATAAATTACACAATTAATTATGAATGTTCTGTTGTTTTATTAAAAATATTAATACCCAACCGGTTAAATCTTGTAAACTTTTAATTATTAAATTTAAATGCATCGCGTCTGCTTATTATTTATTATTAATAGCACGAAACGCTCCGTTTGCATATTAAATCGTTTAGCGGCTTTATAATTCTTGAACAAAACTCTTAAATTTTTTATAATTCCATTTAATAAATAGCAATTACCAATTAAAACATTCATAATTAACAATTTTTCTTACATATAATATTTAGTAACAGGAAGTGAAATGTTTGCGATCATTTTTAGCAGCAGATGGCGCTACCGAGTTGTTTCTTTTCTTTCGATAAATCTTTTGTAAAAAAAAAACTTTTGATTCGTTATTATTTTTGCAATATTATTTTGGCAAGATACATGAATATTTTATTACAACCGTCTCATACAATACTAAAAATTGCAAAAATCAAAGAAAATTTTAGTCTATTGAGTAAAGAAGACTGTTAATTAACCGATATTCTGTTTTTATATCGGCAAATATTGAATGTTTTTAAGAACAGATCTTTATATATATATATATTTTAGTTAAGAAACTGCAGAGATATGATTTTGTTCGAGTTATAAAGAATAAAAATTCTTTCTGTTCATTATAAGTTAGATATATTTCGAGGTTTCATAAGACCTCATCGTTCTTTGACCAGCTTTACCTGCGCTCGCACTCGATTTATTTGAGTCTTCATTATAAATTTATATGATGTCACGCAACGCAAATCTTTCTTCAATTAACTTTATACTAAGTTTTTAATGTAAGTTTTCTTTTTAAAAATTAAATTGGAAAACTTGTATACAACCTTGTGGACGTAAGCATTTTTTTTTTTTTTTCCTTTTTTTTAAGCAAAAATAAGAGAATGTTATGTTTCTTCCGTTATATTCAATTAGAAAAAAGGAATTCATTAAAGTTCTCTTCTGTTACGAATGCGAATTTTTTTTATAATGCCTTACGAACAATGAAAACTCTTTCTGTACGACATCTTTAATGTACAGAAACTTAAATTAGTTGGCACTGAAAACATAACTGCATTGAATTTATGCGTTTAGGTTTGAAGTTTCGACAAAAATGAGACTTTTCGATTTTTTTTTTTTTTTTTTGCTGCCTCAACCTTTAAAATATTAAATTCGATATTAACTTTAACAAAAATTATCAGTTTAAATTAAGAATTATAAAAAAAAACATTTGCTGTAATTCCATTTTAAGATGGAACTGCGGCGAATATAGCGAATTTAGTTGAAGTCTAATGGCGGTCTCTGAAAACACTAAAAGATCCTTATTTCGTAGCAATCTACGTCAAAATTATAAGAACTGTTTGTATAAAAATGCAAACGTCTTGGCTTCCGTGCCTCCAAGATAATAATTTTCCACAAATACAAATTTAGTAGATATTAGGATCAAAGTGAAGCAGTGTTTAAAGTAATTTGGATGATGCAAAATTAAGTGACGTGTGCCTGGTAGTTAGAGAAAGTGAATCAGTCACTAGTTAAGCGTATATTCTCTCTCTTCCAAACTCCATAAACGCAATTGTACTTCCCAAATTGAATATAAAATGCGCCGCTTATAACCAAACCAGACAAGAGCAGTGGAGTGAAGCAAATAAAGCCTTAACATCCGTCATACGATGGGTCTAAACTTTGCATGTCTGTCCAAAGATCAATAGACTTAAACACAACTGCCGAAATCAATGTCTGAAGTTGCCGGACCATCGCACCACCTGATCCCTCGCTTCAGGCCAAGTTCGGTTTGGTTCCAAATAATAAGCTTCGCCACCAAAATTCGACAGAGTAAATCCCGAGTTTGCACTCTCATCTCATTCGTTGTTATCCTCTCGGGTTATTTCGGAAAAAATATGGTATTTTCCTACCCCGAGGCTTTGGACCCCCGGGTTTTGGAAAATTCCTGATTGTTAGGTCATCTAGAAATAAATTGAAGAAAAATGATACGATCAAATCAAATTTGACCAAAATAACAGTCCAAGTTGGTTGCCCGGAGCTTTGTCAATTTTTGGGTGATGCCACCTATTTCGATAATTTATCCTTAGTGTTTTTGACGGAAGGCTGCTGTAGCCATCAATTCTAACCTACTAAATTCGTCCATCTTTCGTAACTAACCGAAAAAATCGGTTACTTATAAAAATCTAAAGCAAACCTATATCGCAGTTACATAAAGGGAACTTAAAGAGTTATATTTCCCCCCCACCTGCGCGAGAGATATAATGGGGGCCTTCTTTAAAGAAGTCTATAGCGCGTATCGCCTTTGTTGGTGGCCCCGGGTCATTTAAAGTGAGGAAACAAATTGGAAGTGGCGAACTTAATTGATGTTCATCTCCCTTCCTTAATGAACTTCATTTATTAGCATTTAAGAAATACAGATTGAATTAAGGCAGAAATATTTTCGGATCGGCAACTTCAAAGCACTTCTCCTCCGAGAAGAGAATTAATAAGAAAGAAAGGTAAAAAGAAGCAGCGACGCAATCTGTTACATCTTAGAAGCTTGTTAATTTGTATGCAAAAAAAGTAAAGCGAAGCTCCGTTGTTCATTAACAAAACAATCAAGTAGAGGTGATGCCACCACCAAAAGTTTTTCCCTCCAGATTATACATTCCGGTGGTTTGCATGTCCTCTACTTAAAGAGTTGATTCGAAGAGCAAAAGCAATTATCTGGGAAATTAAATGAAGAAGGAAGATTACAAAATTCTCCACAAATGACTGATAACATCTTTTACGCACATTCGTGCATGGAGGAGAAACGACTCGAATCCGTCCTGTTCTCTTGGCAGGGATTTCGGGAATTTGCAACTCGGCCCATTAATCCCGAAATGCCTGACGGATGACTTGACACAGGTAAAGTTGGAAGGCCATTTCCATGCCGCACGTTTAACTTCTCATCACTTATTCAAACTTTAATAAAGAAAGAGTCTTGGAAAAGTTAATATTGTATTTGGTTAGAAGATCCGCCCGGAACCACCTCGAAGAATTTATCATTCGAGCTAACCCATTATTCTAAGCATTTATCCCTTCCTAATCCCGGTATCCTTTTAATCCCTTCTTTAATTACTCTCGCTCATTTTTCTACTCGTCTAACGTCGACATTAATCATCTTTCCGGCAACGATAACTTATTTTTCATTTCTATATCCATCGGGATGGAAATAGCCGCAAAGTCTAAAAGTACAGAAGAAGCAAATTGATAAAAACCATTCCGTTGTATGAGGAAAAATCGCATTTCTTATCGACCCGCTTCTGGCATTGTGTCTTCTCCTCAATACATAATGTGATGACTATTGCGTAAAGGGACAGACGGTTTGGGCCAAGAAAACAAGATAATAGAAGTGCGGGGCACAAGATGGATGGTGTTCCCCATTCAACAATCGTTCTCCCAGATGCTGAATGTATTCCTTTCAAGCAAAGCTTTTCTTTGACGACTCCAGAAAACAATAAATTAAAGTAGAGAAAAATTCTAATCTTTTTTAAACCCAAATTTAAATTTCAAAGGGTTAATTTCTTTTTTAACAATTTATCGATTTCTACTCTCCTCACTTTGTCATTTTTGCTTGACAAATAGCCCTGGATGGAGGGTCAATCGTTTCTAGACCTAAGTGCTCAATCTTGGCTTTTTATCGCTCAAATTTAAATTACGATAACAGAAAAACCGTATTCTCGAACAGAGACTTATACTGCCTAACGCCAATTTATAAAATTAAATTTTAAAAAAGTATAAATATAATTTAAAAATCTGTAGCGCTTTCGGAGAACAGACTAGACATTGACAGCTTTTACCACCAAGCAGTTAAGGGACGTACGGAGAGGATAAAAAGTGGAAGGAGCACTTCCGTGGAAGAAATGACGTCATTGATTGCCTGGACTTTGATTGATAATGAACACTGGCTACACATTAGCAAGTAGCCAAGTGAACTACCTCTAACACTCGGACTGTCCTTCTCTTTATCTGGATCATAATTTTGATTCGGATAGCAATATTGGGCGCAGTGGTTCCATTCCAAATCCATTTATTCCGTGGAGCGTAGTGAATTCAAGAAAAGTAGATTTGTGGAAGTAGTAGTAGAAAACGGAGAGGACACCATCACTTATACTTCTCTTGGCTTGTCCGGCAGAACGAAACGCATTCCTACATTATGACGTCCAGGAAGGACACATGAATGATGACAAATCCATCGTCCTGGCTGGAAAAGAATTCGTGCGGACCCCCTCGTCCAAAGATTTATGTGTTGGGAGAGATGTGCAACTCGGAGCTTGTCTTCACATCAGAAACAGTTTAGCTGCATACATTGATCGATCAGAGAAATGTGTGTCACATAATCTCATCTGGATAGGATTTTTTCCGCTTTACTGTCTCTTTTATAAAGGATAGTGTAATGGATTGTTGCCGTATGCTCTTTAATTCGCGAGTAAGGTTGTCAAATCTGGATTTATTCTCTGTCTGACAATAAGAGGAACAAGTAAAAAAATCTACGGATATCTTATCGTTACGGGTCGATGAGTGATGTCCGCTCCTGCGCTTTTTACCTCCCGCGATTGTTTTGGCTGTTCAGTAGATTGGTTGGTATCAAAGGCCAATGCCTCGTTTTAAGTCCAAAATGGATAAGTACGCTCTCTGTAAATGCATTTCCTCTCTAGAAACGTAGCCTAGATTGAGCAGCAGTTCTAAATGGTAACAGAGCCATTGACGCGTTGAAGTTGAGACGAGTTCGAGACACAAACTGTTCTAAATTAGGCCGATGGTATACACGACGACGAGGAAATTTAAATTTTCCGAATTAACTAAGCATTTAATTTGTATTTTACTGAGAAAAAAATGTGGTCGATCAACATTTTTCAAGCAGGAATGGAATTAGTTAGGAAAATTATTATTTTTATATATCGATACCGTATATAAATATACGATCGTCTCCCGCTGGAGATAATAATAATAAAAAAAAAAAAACGGTCTGTTAGAGCGATGCTAGCGTGGTTGTGAGGACAAATGGTGTATCGATTTAAGTCTGTGGAAAATTATAGTGGGTGCTCCACTGACTTGACCTGGCTCTGGCCATTCTATCTCATCTTGGCGATACGCCTAAATGCATGACACTCGAGTCTGATGCCCCGGGACGTCCAAGCAAAGGCACAAGAGAAATTATGATGATGATGAATACGGACACCTCTAGTTAGTCACTTACATCTCTTCCTATTTATATTAAAAATATATATATTGCGCGCCGAAATATATTGTTTTAATTTAGTAATTCTTAAGTTTATCATATATTTTCTGACATAACTTCAATGTTTGGAAGATTTTTTCTCTTAAAGATGTATCGAGAAAAATTAATTATAATTTATGTATTTATAGTCAGCCATAGAGAAACTTTGATACAGCGATAATCCCGAAGGATTTTTGATAAATTTTTAAACGAAAAAAAATACAACGGTTTTATTTTCGTTATAATAATGAATAATTTATTAAAAGAAGAATTCAGTTATAAGTATGTTTATTTAAACATTATGGTTGGGATCAGGAAATAAACTAGATAGAAAAGCTATTCCGGTCAATTGAAAAAAGAAAAAACTGTCTTTCGAAAGGTCTTACATGCTCTTGTTAGAACAGGACTCAGCATTTTATATGTCGTGAAATGCTACATTTCGGTCTTTTCTAGCTCAAGAAATAACGAATGGTTTTATTCTCTCTACCATATTTTCTGCTGTAAGTATACGAACTAACTTTTTTCTTATAATTCCTGGAATTATCTATATTATAAAATTGAAAATATTAAAACGATTCTTTACTTTTTACGAGTATATCGTTGGAGAGCTGCCAAAAATCACTGAAGCAATGCGATAGCGATTTTTTTTTTATTTTACCAGAAATTTTATTAATAATTGTTGATTCGAAAAGCCAATAGAGAGAACGATTTTATTTTATTTTTTTTTCTTCGGTAAAATTTCTGATTTTAATCTATTTTCGTAGTGTCAATAAAGTATAATTACATATTTTTTTCTTGGTTAGTTATGTACAAACACGATACGAAAAGATAATGCCTCATAATTATTTTTATTTTTATTTCCTGAAATTTAAGAAATTTAGATTTTGTGTGTTTATAAATTTAAATTACTAAGATGAGAAATGAGGTTTATAGAAAGAAGAGAATAGGAAAACGATATCAAACATCTCTTCAGGTTAAAGAGAATAGGAAAACTGCATCACTCGCTTCTTCTATACTCTCTAGAGATTTATGTGATGTTGTTTTTCCATTTTTTTATTCATACCAAAGAAGGCAGCGATTCAATTTTAGGATTTATTTTCATCAGAGTTTATAAAGATTGAGGATGGTCTTAATCGATCGAAGATGATCCTTACCTATTTTGGAAAAGTTCTTTTTTTTCTAAAAGAGGAGAGAGTAAGTCGAATTCGGTGCTAAATCTAAAAGCAAATGCTGTATAATAAAATTGTCTCTAATTAATTAAAGTTGGCCCACTTTTAAAGGAAGTTAAGAGCCACCAATAAGGCATAAAAATAAATTACTCGCTCCATTTAGTCTTATTTAATCCCGAATAAAATTCAGACGTAACAACTTCATCTGCATTTCAGATTTCCGTATTTAAGCAGGAGAAAGATGCAATGAGCTTTATCTTGAATATCATTTGCTATTTTCCACATACTTATATGATATTTTATTAAAGTTTAACTTTAAAAATTTGTAAATACAATCATCTAATGGAAGCTGCTTCTCCTTCTGCCGCTCTTAAGATAATCTTCATATTTATGATTGATTTTGAAGCGAAAGGGTCTCGTTGGAGGAGATAATGTCTTCTAATTATTTTCCTTCTCGGAATTTAAGATTTCACTCAGATTTTGTGCTTATGTAACGTCCACACCAATTTAAGTTATTAAAATGAGAGAAATTGGCGAGGGAGTCTTTCGTCCATTAAAATTTAATAATCGACCTGTATGCTTATGATTACAGTATAAATTTTTTTGAAAAGTAATAATTCTTTTTATTTCTATCCAGATTCACAATGCAAAATGGAAAATATGGGATGAAAGGAAAGATTGGGATTTTTTAAAAAAGACATTTATATTTAAAATTCGACGAAAGAATCTTTACCATCAATCTTAAGAGATCTTTGTTGTTAAACGGTAATCTCGGAAGCAAAGAAAGATGAAAATCTTTGCCTGGCTCCTCGGCAAGAAATGTTACAAGATAGTTGAAGCATTATAAAAATATTTATACGAGAAGTCTTGAAGTCAAAACCAAAAAGAATAAAAAATAAATTGAATTATTTATCCAGAATTTTTCTAACGGTTTACACAAAAATAATCCTAACATTCGGACTATATTCATAATCTTAAATCATGGATAAGACTTTGTGTCAAGATCGTTTTCTGTTAGAAGAAAATTTCTTTAAAAATAAAAATAAATCGCAACATTTTTACTAAACGGGGAAAAGGGATGAGCGATGTTTCGTACCTCGATATAACTCTCTGGCGACGAAAGTTATGTTCATAGCCCGCAAGCCTTGCTTATCCAGAAACGAGTCCTGACTTTAACGTAGCAGATGCACGATTACTTGTGACAGTCGACGCCAACAACACTTAACGATTTTCGCTTCACTTCTACCCTGTTAAAGAATATGTAGAAGGCAAGTAATTAAACAACTGTATTAAATTTCTCCTTTGATGAAAAAAGCAGGCGAGAAAATTTACATTTTAAATTTTTACTCCCATATTTCATCCGGCTATTAGAAAGAATATGCAGCATGTAATTAAGGGATGCACATCTGTCAACAGAATTGAATGCAGTTGCGGTCTGTTCAGATAATGAATCTTGCTTTGTTTTTCTTTGTTAATTTTTTTAAAACAACAGAGTCTTTCTGTCATTTAATATAATTATTATTGGATCATCGTCCCTCTTACATTTTTACCATTTGAAAGTGTATATAGGCCTTCGAGATAATCTAAAACTCTTGTAGCAGGAAACTACCAGAGTTGTTGTAGATTATCTTGAGCAATTTCGATAATAAAGGCATTCTGTAGGTCTTTAAACTGTTCTTCACCCTTTACAGGAAGCTCAAACGTACGAAAAGCTTCAATACAAATTATTTTCAATAATAACAATTTAAATTCTCTTCTATCATCGAAAACGTTTAACCAAATTTCTTACTGTTACAATAACTTCTAAAGAAACATAAAAAATGTTTTTAAAGCTAAGCATGTTATTATATAAATGCTAAATATTAAAATGTGGAGTGTTAAATGTTCCTAAATTAAAGGATATAAACAGAATTATTTAGCTGAGTTCGCTGAGACTGCAATTTGACCTGAAATTTCAGTAGAGCAAATATATTAAAAATCTAAACAAAATTTAGCTTCAGATAAAATATGTAGACATTTTCATTGATAATTTTATAAGAAGGCATATTTTCCAAACGTTAAAGAGACATATAGATCAGCCTTGAACTAATTTTATATATTTGGGTCATAGATTCTGCATATAATCTAAAATTCAAAAGTTATTAATTCTATAAGATCTTAAAATATATTTAAAAAAATATTTCGAACATATATGAATTGATTATTATATAATTAAATCGGTTTAATCATTTTATAATAGTTTCACTTCGCTTCACATCGACATTATATTCTTTTATAATTATTATGAATAGAACATTATAGATGAATATAAAAATCAAAAATAGTTTAAACATTAAATTCGCCTTCTTTCTTATTCAAAATTAATTTAAACTATAACAAACTTTATTCCATTTATCATCAACACAATTTATGGATATCGAAACACTCCTAAACGCATAATTATTCTAAATATTTGATGACGAAGGAGTTCCTCCATGCATCTCGACCTTTGATTCTCATTTTAACACTTTACAAAACTGAAAATTGTTGTAACAAAGAGTAACAGGATACTTCTAATTTTGACATATAAGCGGCCACATTTAATTAAAATCCTAAGTAAGAATTACGTCACAAAATTAATCGAATTATATTAAACGTGAGAGTTCTTCTCTGCTGCAAAGCTCTCATGTTCGCGGTGAAGTAACATCTACAGGGGTAGCTGTACTTAACGGTATTAATAAATTGATTATGCAAAATTCTTCGATAGAAAAACCGCTACGCTAATACAAAATTAATTATTAACGCTATCAAAATATTACATTGTATTCATTTTTATAATGAATTTTATTAGAAATTAAAGATAATTTTTGATTTTTATCTTTCTTTTAAAAATTTTTAATACTTTTAATGAAATTTTCTCTTGGCTTGGACATTGGTTATAGACCGATAAACACGGCGAGAGATGATAAATAACTTTATTAATATAGTAGCATTAAAAATTATATCTTTTATGGTGTTTTTAAATTATGTAAAAGTTGTAGAGATACTTCTGGGAATATAGTTTTAATGAGAAACGGATGGATTTTAGAGTTACGACTTAATTTTATGCACAACAAAAATTATATTCCCCGTACTTAAACTGTTGTTTCGCATTTTATCAAACTTTGACTAGTTGTCTTTATAATTTTGCAGATATCAACACTGTTTGATCGCATTAAAAGCTTGATAAAAATTACGACATCGTAATGTTAAACAAAAAGGAAAAAAAGAAAAAAAGATCAACATTTAGCAGATATTACAAACTTTGTTCATTTATTAGCATTAAAATTATACATTTTAATTAATTTTTTTTGTCTCAATAGCTATAGTGATTTATAATAAACATCCGAATAAGTTTCTAAGCAATTTTATAAAATGAAAATAAATTAACTTATAATTGCCATATTAAATTTGGCGTGTTAATAAAACTATCATAATTTAATTCGGTAATCAGAACATATTTACGTAAACAGCACTTAAGAACTGCACAAACGAAAATAAAAAGTTGAAGAAAGAAGTTATAAAGTCGTAAAGCTCCCAAAAACTTATCTTAGGATTGGAAGTAGTGCGAGGATAGTTATCGTTTCTACATAGTAGCACCGGTTGCTTTTGTAGTATCAAAAACTTGGGGAATTTGCATCGGAGAAAGTTAAAAAAAAGGTGCAGTAAAGTTATCGAGATGCCTCTGGGAACTTACCGGAAAATATTCTCTTATCTAGACGCATGTGCAGCTTCAACTGATCCAAACTTGTCGATGAGGGTAGTACAGATGCGGCACCCCAAGGCAAATGAGAACTATACACAGAAAGAGCTTATATACAATCGATAGGTAGCGAGTGAATGGTTTCCTTTCAATTTACCAACTTCAATATAGTTTGTCACTTATTGGTGAATTATATTTGAATGCTACTACAGCAATAAATCAACCGCTACCACTTTTCATTATTCAGATGCATTATACTGGTTATTATACTAAAAACCAGTGTCGAAAGTTTGGATGTTTCGGTCCGAATGATTGTTGTAGCATCCCGAAGGATAACGTTATCGAATGTATAACTTAGGCGTTTAAAAATGGCACTTAATTAAATTTATTATTATTATTATTAATTTTTTTATAAATCTTTCTCGTTCAAAATATCGGATGGGAAACCGAAAAAATAATTGAATAAGATATGCGATTTTGGGTTATCAACAAACTTTGGGAAGTTTTAAACTATCCCGCTATTTTATAACCTTTAAAAATTTTAATTACTCCGAATCGATCGTAAAATGCTAGCTAATAAAATCTTTAATTTAACGCTTATCCTCTACGAATTTAGTTATTTTATGTAGCTGGGAAGAAAAACTGTGCGGGTTTTTTTTAACAATAAAACGATGCAGAAATCACTTATTTTAGAAAGAAATAAAATAAATTTTAAAATCGAAAATAATTTTGAGAAGAAGAACTCCCAGGAGGCAATCAGTTTCAATTTTCAGATGAAAACTAACAAGGAGCTTTACTTGTCATCTAAACCAACGTTTCTTATAGCATCCAAGAATTAGAATATCCAAAAAAGAAAAACAACCGGTTATATTTTCCACCTTATTTAAATTTCAAAATGTTGTTTGACATCAAAAGCCGTAAACTGACACAATAACACCTCAGAAAGCAAAGAGGCTTGATAAATTGCAAAAAATATGCTCACATGTCTTAACTGAGAAGAAGAAGAAGAAGAAGAAGAAAAAAACAACCCCTGTTTCTGCTCTTATTCCCTTATTGAAAGGGGTACAGTTAAGTTTCCAATTTACGACTAAAAACAAACGAGTATGTTTGGAGAATTCCGTGGGGGCTTTCCTTCTGCAATCTTGTTAAAGGTAAGGTTGCAGTTTCAGAAATGAGATCTCGCCTCTATAAGATTAAAGTCGGCATCAAGTTGTTTTTAGCGCTTTGCTTGATTTTACAAATCAGATATATTTTCATTACTCGTAAGAATGAAGTGACGTGACAAATTTAAACATTTATTATGAGTAAAGAAGATTTGCCATTTTTAAACGCAAATTTTTATTTGTCTCTACGTGCTCGCTTCTCTCTTTTTCTGCCATTATTAAATTTGCAATTGGAGCTATGTCTACGCTTTTGTTGCCGCTCTTGTACCAAATACTAAATTTTCGAAATTTATTTTTAGTTCTATCAACAATGCAAAAATCTCCATGTTGCTTTTAATTTCTACACAAAGTTCCGATGTATTTTCATTAATTTTTAACGTTGGTTGATGCTTGCACACATCTCTCAAAAGGCATAATTATTAGCACTTTCAACCTCCCGAGCAGTGATTGACAAATTAGGCATGTAAAAGTAAAGAAACACGAAAAAGTAAAGCTTATTGCCGAAGAAGGCACCTGCCGACGACACTTCTCCACCTGTCATCTGCATCTGATGTTTGCACAGCTGATGAAGACTGAAACAACGATAACAAATTAAAATGTCGCTTCTACGTAGAATTAAATCGTCTAATCTGAAAATTTTCCCTCGTCTCTTAAAATAAACATTAACTATGGCAAGTAAAATCCCCGTCCCGGTAAGATCCGAAGACACATTTTAGCCAATTTTCGACCCTCCAGAAAAAATTCGAAATTATTTATTTATCAAGTTAATTAAACCGATTTTCGATGGATCAAATAGCGACTAAGTCAGGTGACCACAAGGAACAGAAAAGACGAGAACAAAGCCTCTTCCTTAATTAATTAATCTACTTACAAGATCATGGCTAAGTCTGGATTAAATTGGCTGACTTTCTTAGGATTAAGAACAGCTTCTTCCAGTATCAAATGCAACATTGAAATATTCAGCGAATTTTAAAAATATTTATATAAAAGGAGGAGATTAAGGATTAAGTTTAATTAAGGGTTACATAATCCAGCAGTAAGTTAATTGCCTGAACACGTATCTATGCCGTTCAGTTTACTGCTTAATACATCACTGGCCTTTAAATAGTAAACGGAAATGATTAACTATTATTCTGAATTAGATACTTGCATTAAATATGGCCGCTCTCCCAAAGAAAACAAGTAATTAGATTAAAAAATTTGACATGTTGTTTGTTCTACTCAACTCAAAACAGCTCACAAAGACGTTTTCTTTGCAATATTCTATATCTCTTTTTTCGAGTTGAACTAGAAAATTTTAATTAAATAATAAATTTAATTTTTAAAAAAATAGAAGGGATTTTTCTCTATAAATCAGAGAAGTGTAACTTACGAGGAGGTTTTTCGTCTTTCAAAATATGACGTATTAGTGTTGCGATACTGCACATACTTGGGAGATAGTTAGGGCAGAAGTCAGACTGCTAATTACTCTCTCAGGATGAAAACAATCTTCGGTCAAAGAGCCAGAAGGAAGATATCCATCAAATTTATCTCTCTATATGTTCAACTTCCCCAAAGTTAAATTTTGGGCTAAGAGGTCAGCCGTCTTTCGATTTCAGCAATGTTTGGACAAGGCCTGTCAATAACTGGCAGAAAATTTGCGTTAATTTTCCTTTTAAAGCCTTTATGAAACTGGTTAGTCTATTCTTGCGACGTCCCTAACTTACTACTACAAAAGATGCCAAATTCCTTTAGAAATTTAAAAAAAGTACTAAAATAATAAGGAGCATCATTGAGAGGACGTATGTAATTGTTACTGCAGCAGTACAACGCTATTAAATTATTTGGAAAGAAGATAACAAGATCTAATCTTGATAAAAGAGGAAATGGCTCCAGTTAAATTTGATTGTGAGGAAGTGCAGTTATTAATAATGAAGAAGAGTGGATTTAGATAATGGGATCTTATTTAAAGATAGACCTTTTAAATTATGAATGGTTTGGCTAGGACTGTTTTTTGCTTGTTAAAAGGGGACGGATTCGCTTTCAATCCCCCTTTATACAGCATCAATAACATAGAAAACGATCTATTTCGAAAATCTTACATTAAAAATACTCACGGAGTTTTAATAAAGATAAATAAAATTGGAAATTGTCTCAGTACTCTGTTAAAAAGTTCACTTTTCTTCATAAAAGTCGTTCGAATGTGGTGAGACTCGGAATGAGATGGTCGAGAATCTAGATGCTCATTTTAAATCGGTCAGACATGCAGATCCGGCAGAAACCATTCGACAGCCAACTTTAACCAATAAAAAGAATCGAAGAAGTTTTCCAAGCCGAAAAGGGATTTCATTTAAGAAGCAAAGTTCGAATGTACAATAAGTATTTCTATCTCCTCTCCTGCTGCAAAAAGCGGCCCTTATCACCTATCTCGGCCAAGAAGTGTAATCTCCCATCCTAGCGGGCCGGCTTCTATCTATAATCTCAACAGCAAGAATTTCCTGTCTGCCAGTCTCGGGGGAACACATTCTGCAGGTCGACAGGTAGAGGGATTTCCGTTCAGATGAACGAAGTAATCTTATCTGCTGCACTTCTACCTTGGCGGAATCACCCGGATTCTAACCTACAACTGCTTTTGTCAAATCGACACTTTCCAGGTCACCAAAATATTATTTTGCTTAATTTACTTGCACGGGTTAATTATCCGACAGTTAGAACCAATTCTTCCATATATTTCCCATTTTGCCACTTCTTTCATTAATATTCTTCTGGAATGAAAACACTCGAAGTGCGAAATGCGGTTGCATTTCAAAATTGACACGACTGTCGAGTGTGAAGATTGATATTTACTTTGCCACCGACACAGGAAATTAACACTTTTACGTAATAACTGGCTTCTGTTCGTTCAACTTTCACATCAATCGCTTAATCCGACAGAAGGTTATCGGATAAAAAACTATATTTTACTCGTTAATAATCCGCTAAACTTATTAGATTAACTTAATCGAAAATCCACTTTGGGCGGAGCCGAATCTGTGGTATTCTCGGAGCTCTTAAAAAACGGTTATCTATGACACGTTTAAGGACGGTCTTAACTCTTAAATTTCTTAACTCTTACAGATAAATTTAACTGCATCTAAATTGAGAATCACGGCTCTGTTTCTGATTTAACGGGAATCGAAAGATTCGGCAGAGTTTGTAAGCTTTACAAAACAAAAATTGTGCTGTCAATCCTTCCTTCATTATTATTATGGTTCTTAGCTGGCAGTAGCTAAAGAGTATCGAAGAAGACGGAAAATAATGTATCAGTGATGATTTAACAGGTTAACGTTTACAAGATAATATTAACGTCCGCATTGGCGTGCACACGGGATGAATTACAACCGTGCTGCTGCACTGGCAAGTAGCTTTTAACAGCCAACATCATTTGACAATTTAGCCGTTACTGAAAAGCTGATTATTTATTGAAGGATTTAAAATTTTCACATTTAGATGCGTCGGGAACATTGGGCAATTCTCTGCACAGTTTTAGAAATAACAGATCCTTTAGAAAATTCCGACTACTTTTGGGCTATTTTCCTTAATGGAATTTCGCCGGTATTGCATGTAAATGCTACTTTTAAGTAGAGTCATTTGGAAATTCCTCCGAGTTCCGTTCTTAGCTAGCTAAGAGGATGCAGCACATTTGCATTCTTAATTAACTGAAACGGCGAAGAAATATGCATAATAATAGCGCCTGTTGGTCGGGAAGAAGGGCCGCATCCGTCGCTGCCGATCCCTTGTTTTCGTTAATTAATCACTCCCCTGCCAGAGGGTTACTCCTCTCGCCTTTCTCTATCTACATCCACTCTTCTTCACTCAGATTATAATTATTATTCTTCTTTAGAAAATCCGCTCGAAACAGACTTCAATTTTTATTGAACGACGTTTAAAAAGGACTCCTCCTTCTCCAGTCTCCAAAATCGTGACGCAACCTCCTTTTTATAAGTCGGAAAAAATCGTTTTCATAATGCCACGCTTCTAAAAATCACAGATTCGGATCCGACTGAGGGATATAAGACGTAACAAAGGGAGACAACGTTTTCATTTTATTTTGATTTTTATTTTTTTAATTTAACATGTTAATGAAAAATGATAAAATAAAAAGACAGCTTCCATTATCTTTGGATTGTCCCCTCAGACGCGGTGGTCCGTCCGTACACCATCTGGGGTCCATCAATGGTGACAGCGTGCAAACCTAATGACGTAACAAATGTCAGACTTTACACACGGCAGGTGGCTTTTGGAGTAACGCCAAGGACGGCTTGTCAGACTGTACGCCCGGGTTGGAGCGGTGCAGGACACTTTGTCTCTGTCGAAATACGTTAACCCCGCATCTCCTGGTAATAAGCGCTGTCATAATTCTATCTAATGATACCAGCCTGTTTTATGTTCCATTTTCTTTCCTCCCTTTCAAATTATTTAATTCCATCCTCCACTAATTTTACGCTGACGTCAGAGCGAAAAAAACGAATATGTCATTTATTTGCGATCGGGATTTAATTTATTATCCCTCCTTTTTTTTACCACAACCCGGTAGTAGTTCATCCCTCTTTTAAGTCCCATTCTTATTGTTGAACGGATCCCATAAAGAAAAAATTGCGCCACATAACGGATAAAATATGCTTCGGATGAGAAGGTGTTCAAACATATTCAAACGTGTTGAAACGTGTTCAACGGAGCAAACGAGGGGGAAATGCGCATTTTTTTCCTCTCTCTCGAAAATTTTAGTCGCACATCACGCATCCTTCGTCAAATTTGCGTAGGCGAATATTACCGAAATGGTTATTAATGCAAAACAAGACAAATAAATTATGCTTTTGCTTATTATACTGTATCCAAAATACGTTAATTACCGCATCCATAAATCCAGTCTCTTTCAAGCACAACTCTTGACATTATTTTAATTAACTGTCAAAACTGCAACCGGGATTTGGGATGTTGGTGTTAAATAAAAACCATGTTTTCCGTCCTCTTTAATCTTCGGAGCAGTAATAAGGGGATGGAAGAAACTTTCATCCACTCGACCGCAAACCTTATAACAATCGCCATTAAAATGTCGTAAATTGTTAAAATAATTTGAAGGGTCGTTATTGTATTGCCAATATTATAATTAAAAACTCAGAAAGTAATTTTTCTAATTTAAAAATTGGTTTCCTTTAATCCTCATGTTTCTTATGCGAGTTAGCAGTTTTTGGATATAAATTTAAAAGAGGGATTTATTTTTAGTTTGCATTTATTATCTCTTAATCGCTTTCCCAATTTAAACTTATAAATCTCTCTCTAGCATGCCAAAAACACTCGGAATTCGAGCGTTTTTCGGAAGATCAATTCTATTTTCCAAGGAATGATTCTACTTTGTAGCATTAATCTTCTTCACCGGATCCAATCATCAGATAAATTCATTAAATTTGTTAGGGGAATCGGGGATTTATAATTTTAAATATTTTCCGATATCCAAGGGTAAAAGAAAAAAGTCCATCCCACTTCGTAGTCAAAAATTGCTTGCAGATTTATATTTCGTCATAAGCCATTTATTTCACACCAGAGAAAACTTTCGGGAGAAGATAGGAGTGCGAAGATTACACTACCTTCGGGGACTTTGCCTCAAGGAGAAGAAAAGAGATAGGAACAGCCGAATATGGGAAAGAATTTCTAGTTCTGGGACAAAACTTCTCCTATCTTTCCAGATAAGGATCACATACTCTAGAGTGCACAAGAAGACAAGATAAACACGGCAACTGATTGACAAATCAGTCTGTTCTTTCGCGAATTGTTTGCTCTTCTTCTAACATATATTCATTAAAGATGTTTATCAATCAGCTAAGGTTTGAATGCTACGCTACTACCGATATCTCCTATCTTATAAAGCTAAGTAAGGAAGAAGATTCAACGGAAATCAATGTGGAAGTTGCACGTTTTGGTTGACAAGCGACAGATGGTGAAGCACAACATGAAGATGATAGCGAACTGTTATTTTGTTTTAGTCAGCACTTTCTTTTTTTTTAAATTGCTCTTCCCAAACTTTGCATAATCTCTAAGTAAGGCATTTTTTATCCGAGAAATTTCACATTTCTACACAAGTTTTTCTTTAAATTTCTAGCGGTAATTTTATTTATAAACATGCACATGTTCCATATATTTATATAGGCAGTTAGAATCTTAAAAAAAAATGCTTAGAGAAAGAATTATATTTTGGGCAAATAAACCATCGAGAGATTCTTAATTCCTTGAACATTTTTAATGATTAATGATGCATTGTAATTTTCTAGAATACAATCTCGAACTTCTCATCAGAGAAATATTTAGGAGGAGAGTAAGGAATCTAAATAGATAATTTACATTCCTTACTTTCTTGTGTACATCGCTCTGTAATCGTGTAAATGACGGAAATTTTGGTCGCTGTCCAAATATTTCCAATTTTGTAATAATCAAGCAATAAAGTTGAATTTTGATTCATCCTGAAAATATAAAAAAAGAAAATTTCGTTTCATCGCCACGTTATCTTTATAAAATTCTCGAAGATACGAGAGAAAACCGATTTATAATTTGTTTCTCATTTAGCAAATTAGAGAATTCTTTAAACATTTTAAACCGTTACAATTTTAATTTTTATAGACGTTGCAGTCGATCTACTTAAATTATTATACTCTTCTCACAAATTAATGTAACTTAATATTTACACACTAACGAACTGAATATTAATAACGGAGTGCGGCTCCTTCTCTGCCAAAGCAAATTTCTCAACAGCTTCAAGTTACTTGATATACTTCTGCGGTTTTGGAGTATAAAATACGCAAAAGAATAAACAAAATCCAGTTGTTTTTCCCTCCTTAATTATAAATAATTATAAAATAGGAAGTGTCAAAACACCTGGTTCTCGTTAGTCGCGACAAATGGCCAATCATCGAGATATACTGTATCTGGAGTGAAGGAGAAGAGACACCTCCTAATATGATGATCTCTCTCTCTCTGGATGGGGAGAACGGTTGTCATGGTAACGGAGGACAGCATTCTTTAATGGAGAAATAAGATACACTGTTTCTGATTTTGCTGGGTTCTTATCGAATCTGCCTCTTGAATAATATATAATGGCAGATTTATGTGTACCACCGCGAGATGATTTCGAGTTCGAATATCGTTTCTGGATCGGATGTACCAAGTCAAAACTTGGAAAAACTTACTCCAACGATTGATTAAGAATATCGTTCGCTGACTCCAAGTCTTTCTTCTTTTTTTTTAATTAATTAAAAATTTTTTGAGATAATTTCTAGCACAAATTCACAGATCTATAAAGCAAATGTTACAAGAATTTGGTCAAAAATAGCTTGAAAATATTCAAAGAAAGCATTAGTTTTTTTCCAGTTCGATTGTCAAATATATATTTTATTAACGCCTACTTTTTAGTGATTTAAGAAAATTAGAAATTTATCTTATGGATAACCGATTATGACTGTACTTTCGTTAAGTTTAGCAGAGATTTTTAGAGAAAGAGAGAGCATCGTTTGATCAGAGTTGTTAATATTCGACTTACGAATCAAATAACGAAACTTCAGTTCAAAATCTTAAATACTTTGTGTTTGTCGGTGAAGGAAGCTACAAAAATAAGAGTACTAAGTATTTTATTTATGAGTAAAACTGCATACAGTACTAAAAAATACGAAGGGAACTGACGTTCTGATAGTGTACGGTACGTCCAATCGATAAAAATAACACATTATAAGGCGAAAGAATGAGGAAATCAGAAACACTTGCTTATTATAACAAATAACTCACCATCTATCCCACTAATGACGTTTTGCTTCTTCTGTCTCGCAAAAAATCGAACTAATAGTTTCTTTCTCGTTCGAGAGATGGCGTTAGTTGATATTTTAGAGCCGTTTTCCGCTTTGTTTCCGCCACGATAAATTCCGAGTAAATGGAAATGCGCCTTATTTAGGAAACCAGGCAAGTTTCGTTCATTCATTTTTTTACTTTCGATGCATTTTCTTTATTTTGTTTTTTGCATTTCGAATCCCATTGCAAAATGTACTTAGCAACGTTCCCGTAAAACAGCAGTTAACAGCAGTAACCTCCAACTCAATTTTACACTAGTCACTAGGCTACAGTACAAACACTCTTTAATAGATTTGTCAAATATGCTTTACACAACGCTGCAACTGAAATATTTCGGCTTCATTATCCTAACTAGTCTATTAACATATTCGACTTGTGTTCTCAGCGCGGTGTTTGTTCCTATAATAGTACAATTTCCAGTTTAACCTGTTTTAATATTCTCTAAAAAGTTAAAGAATATTTAAAATGCAAAATAGCCGCGATAGCGAGTATGTGACCGTAATGACAATCTGAAAGATCCAGTGAGAATGAGGAGTCAAATATCATTGGCATCTTTGTTTAAACAGTCAAAAACGTAATTAGATCTTTTAGAAATCTGCAGATAAAACTTGATCTCGCATTAAGTTCTTCAATAAAAATAAAAAAGATGAGAGAGAGAGAGAGAAATAACTACTGGATGAAGCTAGGTATAATTCGCTTACCTAGGTAAAGAAGAAAAATGTGTAAAATTAATTGTATTTGATATTCGGTTTGTTTAAAGTTGACGTCATTTCCGGATATAAATTAAGCGTGAAACGTCACACTCCATGGCCTATTAGCTTGGTTTAGCCAGTTATATTTTTGAAGGGCTAATAACTGAAAATTCCATTCGGCGTACAAGTCAATGGCCCGAAGAAAATTGAAAGGCATATTTTAACAGAAACAAGTTCGAAATCCTCGGACATAAATCTGACTCGTATTATTTTGTTCAAATCCGTCTCGTTAAGTCTACTTTAGTTTTCTAATTCGACTCAGTTAATGCCCATTTTGCTTATCGAAGTTCTAATGGAAGCAAATTATTTTTTCCTAATGTTCCTATTTTAACTGTGTAATTAAAATTAGAAATCTCCAATGACATAAATAGGTTGGATCGTGTCGTACAGCTCTAATATATTTTGTATATTCCGGTTTGGTTACAATGATTCCATCCGGTTTCCATTAAAAACAAAAAATTCCAAGATCGGTATTATCTCCAGCATCTAAATTCTTAACTGGAAGAACACAGCTAAAGAGAGAAACATTCTAAAGTTTGGAAACTGTAGAAAATTTTTATCTATATTTTATTGTAAACAAAAACAGTTATGATATTTTCTGGCTTCTGGTACTTAGTAATGGAAGAGATCAAATGAAAATGGATAACAAAAGTAAGAGAACAGTTTTACAACATTCTTCGCTTCTAGACAGAAAAGAAGAAGACTAAGTAGATTAGATTCAATTTGAAATTAATTTTCCTTTCAAGAAAATGTATTTTAATATTTTATAATTAAATATATGTGTGTGTGTGTATGTATGTATATCGAAAAGATTTCAATAGTCTCCTTTTACATGGAAGTTGGGCAAAAGATTCCTTTAGAGTTTTTCGAGTTCGATATTCCATCAAGTTGATTAATTTCTTCACCAACTCCATTTATCGATTAATCAGTGAATGTTAACACAACTATAATTAGGCCAATTATCAGGCGCTGCAAATCCGTTTGTAATTTTCCAAAACAGGCACCATTTGCATTAGAAGTTCGATTAATTGTCCATCCCGAATATGATTTATGAACACGATTCACTAGCGGCAAATCGTCTTCCTTCGCACACAAAAGTTATCAAAGATATCACATCAATTTTTGGGTCTATGTTTAATCTGATCTTTTCCCAAAAACTGATATGGTATACACCAATTTTCGGAATTATATCAGACAGTTTCGGACTTCTTATGTCACGGATTATTTTCTAATTGTAAAATTCTTTTAAATATAAATCGCTATTAAAATTTCGCTGATTAATTTCTTCTGAGTCGGGGAAAATTTTATAGGAAGAAAATATTTAGTCAATATATGAGAAAAATCCTGTTAATATAAGCTGTGGTAGGCAAGCAACACAATTACTAACCACACTTTAAAGATCAATGGAGTAAGGGTCCTCGTCGGATCCTCGACACCTCCTCCAGATCCTATTTCAGTAGTAAACATATTACCTAAAAGTCTCTCGAGATGGGATCGATTTACTTTATATAAATTGGTTGTGGAATCTTCAGAAGTTAGCCCGATTATTTTTCTATATATATATATCTCGCCTATACACGCGTTTTATAGAAACAGTCGAGTATCTTTCTCTTTTTTTTTTCCTTTTTTTTTCTCGACTACTCTCTTAACCGACCACACAGATGAAGCGTCTTACGGAAATCCAAAAAGTTTTTCTAAAGCTTTAACACAGGGATTCTCTTTTTCACTTGCCTGTACCGACAAATGGTAGAAAACTGAATGGAGAGGCAAAGAAAAAAAGAAGTATCCATTACTAGAAGTTTAGATGAAAAAAACTGTTAAAATACACTTTAAAACTCGACCAAATCTTTGGCATGAAGTTCACAAGGGGTCATTTTCCTCGCATTTCTGCCAATCATACATCTATTCCGTCCACTTCACTAGATAAACAGAGCAGAGAAGGGACCAACTTGTATTTCGCAACTCTCAACTTTTAAAAATAAATCTTCAACAATTTCCAGAAGAAATTAATCGGAAAATTGTTGTTAAGAACTTATTATTAAATGACTATCGACCATCTGGAAATTTTTATGGTCGTTTTTACAGAAAAACGAGCTCTGAATCTCGCCCCACCTTATCTAAGTGTGGGCAACTTCCGAAGTTATCTACGAGAAAGTGGAATCATTTTTTTTTTTAACTTGGCATTTTTTCAATTTTTTTCTAAGATTTTCCGTACCTTTTTTTCACAATTAAATATTATAATGACCAAATTTCGGTTTGGAACTTTCTCCGATAGAATAATGTTTTCCTAAAATATTTTCTCACTCTTTCACATGCCAACTTTTATCATATTTTCTGCATTACATTTGACACAGTTATGAGTCTTTCTAGCTTTTTTAAGATAAGTTAAGGCAACATTTATATATTATACAATATATTGAACTGAATATCAGTCTATAAACTCACTGTGAATAACATGAGCAATAAAACTGTACAAAGGAACTATAATTTTTTTTCTTTATTTAAAGATTTTGTTATTGCGTGTTTGATGCGATTTTTATTTTATAAATTAATTAACGAACGACTTCTAATAAGTTGGGTTTCGGTACTTTGTTTAGTTTGAAGAATGATTTAATATAATTGTATCTAGTCGGAAACAAATGTGCGGATATCGTGCGGGCGGCCATTAACAGTTCTATTCTTTTGGGAAGGAGCAAAAGTTAGTAAATTTAAATTAATTACGGGAGTAATTATTTACGCGGCCGTTAGGAGATAATTGCAGAATAGAAATTCCAACAAAATACGATTACTTCTTCAGAAATTACTGTCGTTTTTGCCACAAAACTTGCCAATGTACCGAATCAATCCGAAGAAGAGCTTTCTTCTTCTACAGAAGCCAAGCGGAGCAAGAAACAAACGACAGAATTCCACCTGAATAATTTAAAGTAAAACCGTATTAATTTTACAAATGGAACGATAAATTCTGTCACATTTTAAAATTCCTCTAGTCAACAACAAAAAAAGAAGAAAAACTAAATTTAATTAAAGATAAAATCTTTCTATTGCTTACGAAAATGCAACCAAATTATTTTTCCGGATCTCGCAATAATTTTTATACATTTTCTTGCAATGCAAGTTTCAGTTGTGTAAATAAATAAATAAAAAAAAACTCGTGTTTTTCTGGAAATAAGAATCTTTCGAGATTTTTATAATTAATGGACGAGAGATTCGAGAACAAAGGTGACGCCAATGAAACAGAAGTAGAAATCCTTCTTTCGGACGTATATTTGTATAATTAAATGAAGTTAATTGTATACTAAAGACGGATATAATGGTATTCGGTTTCGACAAAAAAAATGCGGCTTTTAACCCAGTTTTTACAGAATGCATTAACCTTAGAGAAAGAACCCTCCTACGGTGCTGCAGCGAAGAGAATAAATTGCGTTTCTTGTCGAAGAGGATGGCAAAGGCGTTATCGACTGTAATTTTATTAGGTGGACCCCAAAACATGGCAATAAAATGTGGTGTTAGTCTACATAACACAGTCTCTTAACAAAGTCAAGTCCCCTCTCCTCTTAAGTGCGTTATGTAATAAATGGGCGCTCCCGACGATATTTTCTTATCATATCTGTCGTAATATTTCTCATTCATCCAAAATTCTCTCTTGCAGGAATGCAAACACATTTGCTATCGATTTGCTTCTCTTTCTTTCTTTTTTTTTTAAGTCTGAGAGAAGGATCGAGATTTATTCTTAGATGAATTGTTCGCAAACTTTATTAATGTTGGAATTTTTTCTTCTGGTTAAGTAGTAATTAAAGGCGAAAGATACATTTCTGATAACGTTTAAAATTTCGTCTTCGTACTTAATTTTAATTACTAAATCAAAATATTCGGGCATTAAAAACGAAATTCGTTCGATTTAAATATAAAATTATAAATAAATTCTCTCTATTTTTTTATTTTCATTTTTTAAATAAATATTTAAAGAGAAAATAACCGGATGATGGCTGTTAAAAGTTTTCTGTGTTTCATATATTTTTCAGAATTCTCAACTGCCAGCAGAAAGGAAGGCGGAATAAAATTAAAAATCGAAGTTAAAAATTAAATAAGCCATTCGACTTATTTTGGACAGGATCATCCTTCATTCAAGGACATTTTCTCTCCAGCTTCATGTTATATGCATAGGTGTCATACAGTACCTAATGCACTTTAACCCCGACGTTCTTCTCCGCTACAACCGATCCTACCTGGTCTATAATCTGTCTAAAGAAGGATGGCATTTTTCATTCATCTTCTTCACGTGTCCACGCCACCTAATGTTCTTCCTAATGTAGATTTAATGGTTTCCTCCTATCCCAAACTGGGAGGGCAGTCTATATTATCGAATCACCTCCAAAAGAGATTTGACATAAAGATCCCGACCTCACTAATATAAATAAAACATTTCCTAAATAACTAGACGTCTGAAACGTTAGAAAATATGCATCGCAAACACCGACTTTATGCCTTTATTGTGGCGTAGTATTGGCCCCGGGGAACTACCGAGCTAGTCTATTAGCATCGCCTAACCTTCTACATCCTTTGCGAGTCGATCTTTCTAATTAGACTCGGCTTCTTCCATTCCGATTGCGAGACTATATTTTCTGCCATATAGCTCCCCAAAGTGACATTTTGCCAAGCTATCATCTACCAGAATAACCTACCTTGTTCTCATATGGTTTCCTAAGCTCTTCTTCATATCTGATTCGTGTAGTTCCAGTTACATCTAGAATTTTCTAATAAATATTATGCAGATGACGGATGAGGTTATTTATGTCAAATCAAGAAGAATTTTAAATGAGATTTATAGTCAAGCGCTACTTTCCTCAGTCGTATCTGGAAACACGCTTTTAAACGAGAAGATTTCTTAAGGAAAACCGATTACCGCATATCGAAAACAGAATAATTTAGAAGTTTCGTAGTTAAAGTAAAATCATGGACGTGTAAAAATAAAAAGTAAAAAGAGGAAAAGTTAATTGTGAAATTGGAAGATTAATGCGATAAGATTATACAGTTTTACAACAGTTGAAAAAGTGGTTAAAATTTAAACAGGACTGTGGGCGTCAATCTGGCGTCGGCTACTTAAGCGATTCATCACTCAAATTTAAGTGTAAAAATTGGTATGACGTTCCAAAGTAATATCCGATTCTATAAAAGATATTGGGTAATTGCCGTCGGATGGCTGGATAGAATTAATAAGAGAAACACTGCTGTTAGCTTCTACAAACTGGAGTTTAATGCGGAAACCAATTTGTTAATAAATATTAGAGGTGTTGGGAATTATAAATCCGTATAAACGCTTTCGGTCATCTGTATTTTATGGGATATAAAGGTCCGAGTCACAGACTCGCCCCGCAACAAAAGAAGCTGAAGGATAACATCCGTATATCAATTGGCTTGGTTGTAAACGGTTTCTGTATTTTATCCGCTTGCAGAAGGGAGTGAAAAAATGTTTGCAACATCCAATCATTCGATAACAACCGCAGCAACAATTTGGAAAGATTTTTTCGTATCACTTACCTTTTGTTTACTTCCATACGGCGCAGAAATACCATCACTCATCTGAAATATTGGAAGCGATTCGTCCACCACAATTGATAAATATGGCAGAGAGGCGAGAGTGAAGATTTGAATAGGAGATAGTGGAAACATTTTGGGATTCTCTGCCGATAAATTTGAAGAACAATAAAGCACGGGATGGAAGTGATAGTACGTTGAAATATAAACCTGACATGATTGAAACCAGTAGAGGCTCGGACGTCACTTCGGGATTTCTGGCTATAAATTTACAAAATCCTTCTCTCCTCTTGGATGCGGCTCGGATGAAGGTTTTTAGGGAAATATAGCTGTCTGTTTGGGGACCCACAGCAGATCCGTGTGCAACAGATAACTGCACTTGATATGACGGGCCAGATAGGAGAAGTGTTTTCGACAAATCCTTCTCGGTTTCTTTGTTTTTTATAACACTCAAAATCCGATATAAATTTTGACTTTAGAAAAGAGTGGTTGCCAGTTTACTTGGGTT
>WUQG02061400.1:9629-28041 GCA_011317285.2 Androctonus mauritanicus | reverse complement strand
GTAAATTTACATCAATAAGAAAATCTTAACTACATTTTTATTTAAGTTTTTACTTAAATGGCTTATTTTATTTAATTGATATATAAACAATTATCTTGAATAATTAATAATAAAGAGAAATGGAATAATATTTCTTTGCACATAATTCGATTCGTTAACTCAGTTACAAAATATTAGAATTGTCGATGAAAAAATAATTATCTAATAATTTTAACGAATTTTGTTTTAAGATTCATTCTTATAAATATTTTCTTTGGGAGGTTTTTCTGCTTTCTAAAAAGCGATTATTAAAAGTGACAAAATTATCTATCGAAGAATTCGGATTGAGCAATCGAATCCTTCCGACTTGTTATCAGAACAATCCGGAATCGATTCCCGTTCGATCGTTTTTCAATCGATTTCGTCATAACGATTCGACTCTCATGCGGTTTCAAAGAAACTCAAAAACTTAAGATGATAACAGTTGAAACTTAAATTATATCAGCTTAAAAAAATAAAGTGTTTTTTCTCCAGAATTCTTTTGCTCTTATTTTCGCTTCGTTTTATGTTACGTATAAAAAAAGAATCTTCTGCCATTTTGATCATAAAAACAAATTAACTAAAATAGCAAAATCGTTTAGATATGTTTAATTGTTAATATAACTTAAGAAAGTATTTAATTAGACTTATTTTTATCTGTATACTTCTAATGATAACAACGAACAATGACTCTAAACTCACGATTAAGAAAACTGCTTTTGTAAGTCAGTTTATATTACCATTACATCTTTTTCAAACTGGCTAGGTAAATACCACAGACGGATCATTTCTCCTCCTTAATTATATTTTTAATCACCTCTTCTAAGAACAATTAATTGAAAATGATTTTTTAATTATTCTTTGATAAATTATCCTGTTTTTACACCAACTTTATCGATTTTTAATCTTTGTTATTCCTCTTTCGAATTAACGTTTGTCTGAGATTAAAATTATTCGATAGTCTACGCGAAGTAAACCAACGTAAAAATCTAAATATTCAGTAGAAACTTTATGAAAAAAAATATATATATATATGTATTTTCTAAAATATATATATTATTGTACCATGGTTAAAGAAAAAAATAAAATAAAAAAATTAATACAAAAATATTTTAAATCGAAATTTGTCCGTAAATATGTTATAATTCAATCCTTGATATAAAAATTCGATTTTTCAAAATTTTTGACAAGAACACATTGTTACTCAAAGGGGGATGCAAAAAAAAAAAAATTCTTTCGCATTTCCAATACAGCTTAAAGCATTTGCTGTCAAAATAGGAAAGTGCTGTATGTGAACTAGACAGATCAAGAAAGATTAAAATCTCCGTGCAAAAGTGACAGATGAAGAAATGTATCTTAAGTAATTCCTCACCAAACATCTCTTGGAAGATAGAATACGGCATCTTCCAAAAATGCACTACCTTCCGAATTTGGCAAAGCGAAAATCAATGCGAGGTTACTACCAAATGAAGAAAAGAAAATTTTAATTTAACATTCAGCGCAGCCATGCAGTTATTCATAAATTTTGTAGAAATTTGCTTTCTCTTATTTAAATTTCGTTTAATAATAATTAATTTACACCGCATATATAACACAAATAATTAATTGCACACTAATTAAACGTATTTTTGTTTACAGGATTATCTAACGGTACGTTACACGCATTTACTCAGAAATTTCTTAATAATACGCGAATACGACCCGATAACCCGAGTACAAGTTTTAACCCAGAGATTTTGATAATTGTAAACAGTTAATAAAAATAAAAATTATTATTATTATTATTATTATTATTTTCTACGTTAATGCCTTTCGCATTTTTAAAAATGTCTTGTGCTTAAAAATTTATTGCATCGTTTCTGTAATGACTAATTATTTTAGTGAAATCTTTTCCTTCGTAGCAATTTAATAAATTCGTTTTGTATCGAAGGCCATTAACGTGGTAAATAATTGTGAATCGACAGTTCGTTAGTTTAATTTGTGCTCGTCTATACCCCCGTAATTACTGTGTATATATAAATATTAAATTCTCCTAATGAAGATTTTTATGCCATTGATAAATATTAAATTTGTATTTTTATTTAAATTTTCATATTGTTTTAATCAAGTGTACTACTTATATATATATATAATATAAATCTGCCGGCAACTATAAAATAAATTCGTCCAATTTAATAAAATGGCCCCATAAAAAGAACATAATACCGTGATTCAGAGCATCATCATCGCACTGCAGTAAAAAATACTTCTCCAACTGGAACTTTACTAGATCTAATAATTCATTAATTTGTGGTGATAGAAAAACCGTCATGTATTATATATATATATTTAATATATAAATTTATAATTCTGTAAGTTTTTAGACATTCGGTGAATAGAAATTGCATGCTAACCAAAATATAACTAGAACTAGTCGAAAGCGCATATATATTGTCTATGTATAGATTTTATGATTATAATATTTTAAAATGTGCTGATGTAAACTTTCAAAAGATAAGAATTTCAAATGATCTGAAAGCAAATATTTATATGGTGAAAACATTGTATAAAATATGTGACAGTCCAGATCGAAAATAAGTCCGTGTTTCTGTCAGTAACACCATTTCTTTTGCAGTATCAATATTATTTAATATTTCTTTTCGTACTTTATACTTTCTCATATCTTACCAAACTTAATAAAAATCATCTAGTTTATAAATTCATCTGATCTCAGTTAACAAACATTATTAAAAGAAAAATCTCTGCATATAAATCGAAATAAAATTAATGTTATGGAATTGTTAGTATTGATTATTTAAATAGATTTTATGAGATTTTTATGATTAAATATATTTTATTTCAAGTAAATCTGTGTCAAAAAAAAAAATGCGATAAATTCCATTTTATATTGGCTTCATAAATTAACGATCGCATTCGTTTCTATCGGAGTATTATTTGTTATCGTTATTCGCGATACGTTATTCAGAATCATCATCATTAAGTTTGAAAATTCGTCTTTGTTACATAATCTGCTCTCCTATCATTTGTAGACACGAAAGGAATCTTTTATGTATTTTTTTTTTTATATATATATATATAAATGTACTATAATATGCATAAATTTTTACTGTAGAAATTGTTAAATGCATATTTTATACACGCATTTTATTCAGTTGGCATCATAAAGTATATACAAGAAAATATGTATACATTTATTTATTGACGATTTTAATTAAATTCATTTAAAAAAAATACAGTATATGTAACAAATGCTCGTAGAATCATCAAATTTTAAAGTGGCAATTACAGTAAATGAAAATGTTACGGCGAATTAAGTCTAATGATAAAAATTATATTCTATAACTTTATTTTAAATAGCACATTGTTCTTTCCTCGCCAAGGGGTATTTCTTGGAGTGCTTTAAAATTAAATTATACGCGCGGCATTATTTAATTAATCCATTTCGAGAGCATTAATGTTTGGAGTAAATTTGTTGGATTATAAAAATTTCATAATTTTCCCAACACCGTTATATACCGTTAATCCGTTTAATGCGTGCAGAAAATGCACTATACCGATAAGAATTTACTGCTAAAATAATAATAATACTATGCTTTCGACGGTATGATTGCAGACTTTTGCAAATTAATTTCTCATAGGATAACGTTTCAATATCCGTCGTTTCTATTGTAATCTCAGTAAAAAGTCTAATTTATATATATAATCAGTATAATAATTATTTTTTATTATTAATTAATAAGCCACAAAGAAGTTTTTTATGTTGGTATATCTTTTGTTTTCTTCTTTAAAACATATTCAGAACACTTATCGATATTTTTTATAAATAATTTTTTCCATTCCGCTCTGACTTAGTCCCGTTATCATGTAAATATTTAATAAAATAATTAAACTGTAATCATTTTACTAATTAATTTTATGCATTTTGTATTTTTTTACCGAGATAAAAAAAACTGTTGTAAAAAATAATCTAGGATATGACTTATACAGTACGTTAGTACGTGTGATATATCTTTTTTTTGTAATGAAACTAAAAAAAAACTGTATCCAATCTTGGCCAGATCGCATATTTTCTATTTCCTTTACGAAAAAAAAAAAAAAAAAATATTATTCGGCGAAGTAAACAAGGTATCATTGATGGATTACCGAAAGAGAGGTAGGCCTAATTATGATTACCACTCGTCTTCACTCTAATTATTTCTTAATGATACCTGCTTGCTCTTTTTGGTCTTTGCAGGTAAGCCAGCTTTAGCGGCATTTGATTGTCTCATCTCTTTGTAACTTTATCTGGATATATTCCTCTGGCTGAGTGATTGGTTGCGAGTGTGAGAAAGGAGCCTTCTGTGCAAGCGGGATGTTTCCCGCTGATCTTTATATTTCGAGCAAAATTAATTTGTTTTCTGCCGTCTCAAAGATACTACAAAATTGAAACTGCTAATTCCAGAATATCTCTTCCAATCATTTCAATGGCAAATCAAAACCATATTTTCTAGAGATCTGTTATTAATTTTAAAACCGGCGCTTCTTATTTTATCATCAGTGTTTTCGCCGCCTTCTCATTTCTAAATTTATATATCTCGAGTGATTTTGACGGAGAAAATATCATTGTATGTTTGTGGAGAAATTAATTAAATCCGACGTACTAGTCCGACTGGCCGCTTCACTAATTGGTTGCAATTCCGAAGAGATAAGCGCTTCTCTCTCTCTCTCTCTCTCTCTCTCTCTCGCTCTACCTTCTCTCTTAATATGTGGGGTCGAGATGCGCAATTCTAGACCGAAAGCGTAGCCTCCAGGCAAAGTTTCGATTATAACTCCAAGAATTTTGCTTGAAAGTTCACTTGGAATTTAGAGAAATAACACGGTTAAACTTTTAATCACCGCGGCTAGCCTTCCGGAATTTTTCCCACCTTTTGACCTAAACCCGAACGGGACTATCAGTGCTGCCAAATTACACCACTTTGCTCTCGGTGTGTTGTCCTGCAGCGCCCTCTGAAACTCTTATTGATCCGCCAACAACCATATATTGGGATGATGGCACCAGATAAGTCGGCACTGCTTGACCAAAATATTTCGTCTCCGTCTGTAAGTAAAGTCAATTATTTCAATTCCCTTTCGGTTTTACCCAACTGTTTATCGACTGATCCGATAACGGCAAAAAAAAAAAAAATCGTATTATAATTTTTTTTTACTCTTGACGTTACGAATCTTTCTGACGGATCTTAATATTTTTCCGAGTCGTATCGAGAAAAACGTTAAAAATGTCAGAGACCATAACATTTTTTTGCATTAAGAAGCGGGTGAAATCAGTTCAGAAGCTTTGCGTATCGATTAGGCAGCGTATCGATTTCATATTGCCATACCCATTTCAAAATCGATTACATTGGCATTTCATCCCGAAAGTAAAAATTGTTCTTACTGCCATTCTTTAACCGCTCCTACCACCACTATCAGAAAACGGGATTTTTATCACTGTCTACAAATTAAGGAATGGTAAAATGATTTTTTCCTCACTTTTTTTTTTTATTATTATTCTACGAATGTAGTTCTCAAGTGACTGTCTATAATCACGCAGTGTTTCTGCTCTAATTAACTTCAGAAGAGTATTAAGAGAATTTATACTTAGGAAAAGAGATTTTCTTGTCAGTCGAAACGTTAGAGCATATTTTATGTAAGATCCTGTTAATGATCGGATATGTCGTCGGAATTAGAATATGGCTAACGAGAAGTAAAATGACAAGATTCCAATTTCCGTGGCGTAAATAATCGTAAAAATTCACGTTTTATCTTTAAGTGTCGTATAATTGTTTTCTGTTATCAATAAAAAGATTAATTTGTCTACAGACTGGTAATTTATTTCTAGAAATTTTCTTGTAAACATCTCTGTCCATTCCAGGATTTGGATTAGAGGTTAAAACAAAAACAATTTAGATGGAAACCTTACATATAAACACATACAATATTTTTTTAGGAATGTTGTTGTTGTTGTTATATTTTCTTTTCTGCGAAAGTGTTGCTGCTGCTGTTGTCGGTATTGAAGTACAGCTGCGAAAGACGCTTTCGTGTAACAGAAAAGTGATTTCGGAGGAAGCTGAAAGAGTTCCATCACATTTCTGGGATTTTAGCAAAGTATAAGATGAAAGAGGCGAACGATTCTCTCTCACACCATTCAAAGCCCGTGTTTGTTCATAGCATTTTTTACATTAATTTAGAAATCTACCATTCGGTACAGTCAAACCGTTTCGCCAATACTTTTCATGCAACAACCGACTGAAAAGGAAACAGTCACTGAAATAGAGTCACGTCAACACACATAAACATCCCTAAGATAAATATATTTCGATTGACTGCACTTTTATTAGCTCAGCAATAAAAAAAGAAGAGAGAGAGATACGCCTTTTGTTAACGGTAAATTATTCCGTTCAAAAAATGTCTTTTTAGAGAAATTGTAAATCAAATTGTAGGCTTCGGGCTTTCATTTTAATGAAAACTTGGCGATCGAAATAGTTATGGAAATCGTGTTTTTGAATTAATAAGTTAATTTTAAAATCTCCTTTCCCCCCCCTTTTCTTTTCTGCCAGTAACAAATGAATTTGCACTTGTCTCGTATGTTTAACCTACATAAGTCCATCAGTAAGAATTTTTATAAATTAAGTTTATTATAGGAATGAATGATGGACTTTTTCCCGTAATAATTAAATTATGAAAAACGCCATCATTCATTCCTTACAACAACAATGGTAATAATATTTGAGACTGTAAACTGAGTTTTGAAAGAAACGAATTTTTATGTTTAGCCTGCTTTTCGCGCTCGACACGAATTCATAACTTTTAAAAATCCGTGTAAGTCTTTAGACGTGATGACAAATTGAAAAATCATTTCCGTAGAGAGAGTCTAAAATTAAGAGGGAAATGGTCCTATTGTCTGTCTCTCTCTTTCTCTGTCTGACTCTCTGCACTCTCTCTCAGAACTGGTTGATTGTTGCAGATCAATAAGATTGATGCCGATGACACAAAGCGCACGCGGGAACGAACGCGACAAGTAAAACAGGAAAAAAAGGAATAGAAAAAAATTCCACGCGAAACGTGACATCAGGTAGGAAGAAAAGAGAAAAAGTCACCCACTGTAGCATAAGAACTGCCATATGGAGGGTATGCAGGGACGTGTCGAGCCGTCCGCAGATCTCCGGGGAGGGTCATTCTGATGTCACGCACTCGGAGCGTGAGTACGTGGCAGGGATTGGAAACATTCCAGCAGTGGAAAGCAGCCATGCCGATACACGGATGAGTCATCCTGCGGTGTGGGCGCTCTTGTCGCAGTGCGGGTGCACCGTGCGCCGACGCCACGTGGCCTATCGATTCTCGATCGACCTGCCAGTGCACATACATGCACAGAAACCCGTATTGATTAGTTCTATACCTCACCGATCGCCGATATGCGCTAAACTGTCCGAGAATTTGGAGACGGTCAACTACGACAACTCTGCTACTCTTTTCCTTCTTTGCCTTCATTATAGTTCCGCACTCGCACAGATTTGTCAGTCGCGCCGCCTGCGCGATCTTTTCATCCGGGACTGGAAAGACTCCACTCTTCTTTTTTTCTTTTTTTCCTTTTTCTATCATCCAACAGTTTCGATCGTAAGAGGCTTAAGTTCTGTCACCGAACGTCAGTTCTGTCTAATTTTTTGGCCAAGACTTTTTTCACTCGGATACAGTAAGCACCACACATAGCCATGCATTATTAATGCTTTAATTACTGATGGATATCTGATACAGAAATAGCCTTTTTTTATCTGCCTCATCAACACATCTGATAATTGCTCAGACTCTTCCAAGACTAAATAAATAAGAGAAGAACCGCTAATGTTGATACGACCGAGGGAAACTTATCTCGAATTTCCGTGCGTACAATCAGATTCTTTTTACTTGTTAATTTATTTTTTATGATTATAAGAGTACCAAGGTTGGCACGCGGGACCAAGATTCGGTAATGTATATTATTAAATTCACTTTTTTCCCCTTCCCAGCATTAAATCCATCTAATGAGGGAAAAAAAATCCCAAAAAGTAACGCGGGATGTCGTTTTTTCCCCCTTCCAGTATAATAAACGAAATTTTGTAAAAATTGTTAGATAATCGCGTTTTTTTAAAATATCGAATAATTGTCGATGCATCGATTTTCGACGAGAAACGAATCGAACTGAAGTAATGATGATCGATCGCCCGTATATTAGGAGAATTTAAATGCGGAAGTAAATCTAGTTTAAAAGCTGAGTTGATTTAAGAGATTTTTATCCATAAAATCTAATATTTTTTTTGTCCTAATAAAATTTTTACATTTTCAAATGCCAAATTTCCGCATAAAATACACTTTTATATACAAGAGCTTATTCAAATTCCATTATAATTTTTTTTAAATATTAATTTAAATATAGAGCCAAAAGTGTAAATCTTAAAAAAAAGAAAAATAAAATAAAATTCTGTTTTTGCCACATAGAAAAATTTATAATTTTCAAGCTGTTCGGTAGAGTGTTTCACTTAATATTAAAGTAGGCGCAACATAAATTTTAAAAATCGATTGGTGAGAAGCTAAAGAATTAATAATGACATAATGAAGACGAAAATGTTTCTTTTTTGGTCATTTTTTTTTTCAAAAATAAAAAACACTCCTACAAAAATCATCTCCAGTCAATCAATTTTATTGTCTAACGACAACCATCGACTGTATGCGGAGAAGGGGGAAAAATATGATGGGGATGTATCGGAATTTCTACAAAAATGACTATATTTAAAAATAGAAAATGTTTAAATTTGACGAGCCTTATGAATGACGTTTTTTTTTTTTTTTTTTTTTCTCGAGAATTTCCTCATTTCGAAATTGAATTTTTTTTTCTATTTCGGACGATTTTATTATTCTGAAAAAATAAAAAATATGTGGAATTATGCTTAAACTATTTAAAATGTGAGTAATTGGCGTTGTAGTTTATTGCTTACAATTATCGATAGCGTTCGGAAAAGGTTGCAAAGCTCTTCTCTAAAGATTCTATGGAGAAAGTTTTGAGACGAAATTGATGAAAGCTGTCATCCACATTAAGCATTAATCCAATTACCTTCTTTTCTATTAGACTGATTTTTTTCCATTATCGGAATAAGAAACTATTCGGAAATTGCTCTCAATGTTATTTCCCATTATATCCCAGGCGTAAAATTCTGTTACAAGTTAACAAATTTTTAATTACCACAATTATTCCGAGTATGTAGGTTCTTGGAGTGGTTGTAACTAACAGAATCGACCATATAAGCAACACGTGCTATCACTCCTTTCTCTCTCTCTCTCTCTTCCCTCCTCTATACCGTGTTTATGGAGACAAACAGAAACAATAATTGAGTTAGCCTGATGCGACTTGTATTGTCTGACACGCCAACGAAAATAATGCTTATTCTTCTCGTAATCATAACGAATGGTACCAGATTAACATTATTAAGAATAATACGGAGTTTAAGAGAAAGTGGCTCCCAATTCTCCCAGGCGTCAAATACAGGAAAAGTTGGCGACACCCAATGAGTCGGAGAGAGTTTTAATCTCACTCACCTGACATACTACTCAGTCTGTGACGTCAGCACGGTTGATCAATAGATGCACAGGACTGTTTAATCGATAACTGAGGGTGCTAGAAACTCCGAAGCGTTGCAACCAAGTTGCTTTTACAGATTAAAAATAATGCCCTTGATGGAAAAGGTTGTGTGATTTGAAGATTCATTAATCAAGATTACTTTCGTGTTAGATGCGCCAAGCAATTGGGAATATTCGGCCATGGATTTTTGGTAGAATCAAATGAAATGAAAAATATTAGTAAGAGGGTTGTGTTGGGATTTTATGGTAATTTTCTCTTTTCTACTTTTGTTCCTTTTCTTTCTCACTTTCGGAAATAAATTGCTAGAGAAAATTTTTGACGCCGTTTGAAAAATGATTTTTCTTTCTTTTTAAAAATAACATTCGTATAAAGGACCATTATCAAAATTTCCAAATAATAATATGACCGGGTAGAAAATTTGCTATAGGATTCTGACGAAAATATGTCTTACGGATTTATGTATTCAAAAGAAAAATTTCCATCAGAATAAGGATTTTTATTTTCGTCGGAGAATATTCTTGAATGTTAGACGTTATAGTTACAACAGGAAGGAAAAAAAAAAAAAAAAAATTGAATTCAAAACAGGTAGTGTCATGTAGAAGAATGCAGCACAACAAAATTACACTCTTCGGAAAAGCTGTTGTAAATTTTTCGGAAAGAGTTCGTCTGTTATCTGTCAGCTGTTAGATTTTTTTACCTTTTATTTTTTTTCTCTTTTTTTCCTTTCGATTGATGGCAAAAATCAAACGTAGTAATATAAATTCCGCTAATCTCCAGTTGCTGACACAGAACAACTTCTCAGCTTGCTGCGGTTATTAAACGTTTCCCACTCCAGGTTAAACGTTTCTTATATTACTAAAGCGTGTTGTAATAGTATTCTTGTTGGCCAAACAGTAACGGTGTATTTTGTTCCGCTACGAGTGATAACTTGATCCCGTCTATCACTTGATAGTTTCTTCCTTCCTTCTGTCGTTTTAACAATCAACTCGGAACATTGTCTCTTTTTATCGCCATTTGTTTCTCTCGCACGTGATGTAGCGTGACGTGACGGGAACAGGACATCTTTCGACAAAAACCTGACTACTTACTTCATGTACTACTAGCTAGAAAAATGAATTGGAAGCAACTTGTCATTAAACGTTAGATTCTTTACCGCGCCAAGACGTGATGAATTGAGTACACTCTATCGAACTTAAAACAGACTTCTGGTTAGTACGAGATAAAAAAAAGAAATAAATATATCGATAGGTAGAGTTGCTTAATTTATGACGATTCTTAAAGCGTTTCTTGTTGATAAGAGACAATGACGAAGAACTCCGGAAGCTCTATTATGAATCTAATGAAGCGAACAGTTACCATTAAGAGCAAGATGGCGAGAACCTTTTTTTTTTTCTTTCTTTCTTTCGTGTTAGTTTCAAAAAAAATCTAGAAGAAAAGAAAACTTTCGCCAAGCAGATAGCTGTATTATTCGATATCTCCCCTGTCGGTACTCCTTTTTTTTCTAGCCTCGCCGTAAAGTTTGTCTCCAAAGACGGCCGAATGAATGGACGAGAATGAAAAAAAATTCCATTCACAATAGAACAGCAATCTACGCATTAACTTAATGGTCTCTCATCGCTCGCTACCTTTAGGGTAATTGCTAACAAGGACACAAACAGTCTGATTACCATACACTCGAGCCACCCGATCTTACTCTGTCCGTTTTTTCTCGACCTTCAGTGTCTTCAGCTGGCTGCAAGTCATTAGGCTGCGGTCTCCGTCGGCGACTGTACGGACTTTCTAGTTCCTTTTTTTTCTGTTCTTTGTCGTTCCATCCACCGATAAACGTTATCAAACTTGGCACTTCTTTGCGGCAGTAATAGTTCTTAAAGGGCTATTCTAATTAAGGCAATAAGAAGAATTAAAAAGTGATGAATGATGCCGCTGCCGAAGTAAAAAGCATAACATAATATCGAAAACGTCTCTTAAGGCAATACTGTTTATTTATTACAAAGAAGTATGTTAAGAATTGTCGAGGCGATGTTTGATGATATTGAGCAATAATGTCCTAAGATAGTTCTTGTCCAATTTGCGACGCGTCGACTGGAGAATTCTAGGCCACTAGTCACAGAACAGATCGAAGAGACGTTCCTAATTACATTTGTGTCGAACACCAATACTTTCTGGCCACTGTCACTTCTGTAATTGGTGTCTACGTAAAAGGATGGGCCTTTTACTAGTACCGACTTCACAGTTGGCTTTACTCTGTTTCTGTAAGAAAAGTCTGTGCCGAAACGTACACGGGACCCATATCGATAACTCCCCACACGTTTTGATCAAACGAAACTTTTTTTTTCCTTTATCCGTGTTGGAAAAACTGATAAAAATCTCAACAAATCTTGTAGGATTCCTAGTAGAATTGTGGACGCCAGTAGAAGTGCTGTATATTGATTAGAAGAAGGTCCTTTCTGATTGTTGACTCGCCATCAGGAAGAATCAGAAAAGGGGGTCAGGGATATGAAAGGCGTGCCTGGCATGGTCAGTTTTTTCTGACGGTTTCTCTAATCGATGACAGACTGTAATGATGTTTAGCAAACCTTCCACGATTTCTCTATACATGAATGCAAATATATACAGTGGGATCTACTATCAGGTGGCCGACTAATGTCTCGGTCGTTGTACACTAATGTGTACTATCCAACCGTTTCCCAACTAACTGACTGACTGTAACATCTGAGTTATATCACAGATTTTACTGATTATTTTGACATAAACCGGATTTTTTTTTTTTTCGCAAAATTGCTATTAAAATCGTGACGATTAAACATAATAAACATTTTTTATTCTTTCTTTTAAAGTGTTATATTTTTTAATATTTTAAAAGTTATTTACGTTATGCAACAGTTAAAAACGAGAAAAATTATACCTGTTAACATCCGATAGAGTTTTGATTTTTTTTTTTTTTTATTTTAACTCTCATGATACCGTAAATCAATTTAGTCAGGCATTTTTATGAATATTTTTCGAAAATTTTCTGATTTTGTTGTTTAAATTTACAGATTGATTAAGAAAGATATATTCATAATATTATTCATATATTTTTCGTTATATTTTCATTTAAAAAAAAAAAACAATGTTTACAGTGAAAATTCTGAATTTAATGAAAGCGAAAATGCCAAATTTTTAATACTTTAAAAAAAAATTATTTTATGATAGAAAAGTTTGTTAATGCATATGATAACGGTTTTTCTTCTCGAAGTATTAATTCCCTAAGGAAATATTTAAAAGAACAGTTTAAAAAATGCTTCGTACAGTTACCTTACCATTCTAATTATTAGCATCGAATTCCTGACATTAAAACAACAATAGAGAGGGGAAAAATCGAAATCATTAATACAAGTAGGCCACTGAAAACATTAATAAAATAAAATTCTCTATTTTGTTAATTAAATCTGATAATTAGCCAAGTTGAATTTTAAGTTAGTGTCGACATATTCAATTAATTTGTTTTTAACGCGCTATCGATTATAATAACTCAGTTTTTAAGATTAGGTGCTCTTCTGGCCAAGCTCCTGTGTCGAACAGGGAAGTACCCTTTACAGGCATTCGTGTAAATCGTAATTATTCAAAACGAATATTAAAAAAAAAAAAAAGCGGAAAATATTTTTTTACCAGTCATGACGATCGTGACCCATCTTTCTGTAATATATTTTTTTTACGTGAAAAAGTGTCTTTTGGTTCAGTTGCGTGCAACAAATTATGGTAATTGTATGGTGGTTCATGCATTGCGTGGTAGAAACCAACCACAAATCATTTTCGCAACGAATTTATGAAACCACAGGTCGCTTTTCTATATTTGTTTAGTTTTATATCAACAGTTTTATATAACAAATTCTACTTTTAAACGGAAAGTATATTAAAAACGATACTTCTTTTTACGATTGATCTGTTTCCATATTTTTTTAATATTAACACTGTTCATCGATTAAAAAAAACTTGTAAAGATGACAAGTTTTTAAAAGTTGAGAGAAGTTATTATTATAATTTTTTAAGACTTTTCGTGCATATAGGAACCAATTTTTATTGTTTGTACTTTCGGGATAAATGTATCTGCAGGCTATGACGATACAGGAATGCAATATCTCTAACGTAATTACGGTACAGAAAAATTTTACCGCGGTTTTTTTTTTCAACTAGCTGTTTGTACCGGGTTTGTGTGATGCACGAACTTTAATTGACTGCACACAAATCGAACCTGGATGCGGTATCTACCCCAGGCACAACAGATTTTCCCTGGAAAGGAAAAAGTACTTCGGCTAATTGTTTAATCTTCTGTTTACAGACGATGAATTGCTTCATTGCCTCATTGCTATGTAGACTCTTGACTTAATTCGTTCGCCGCTTCCTTACGCGTACATAACCAATTTTTTTTTTTTTATTTGTTTCGAATTTGAAATTATGTTTAATTTTCGGATCGAACTTCGAAAAATCTTTCTTAATAATAATAAATGTGTATTCGGAGAATTTAATTGTAGGTTGTTTCGTAATGATCATAATTAAATCGAAATTGCTTCGAAGGATTAATAAAACTCATTCATTAGAATTTTACATAATTATAATTGTCTTAAAATCCTACCAGATGACATGTATACGGTTTACATTAATTACTACGTAATTACACGATTTTTTTGCCGTAAAATTAGTTTTTTTATAGTAAGTTTGGGAAAAGGCACACAAAAAATCAAAATTTGATCTGTAATATTTAAAACTGTGACATATTTACGGATAATAAAAGAATGACCGACGTTAATATGCATTTAAATGCGATCATTTTCCATTTAATTAGGATTAAAAACGAAATTATTCGATCACGAAATCGCATGTCTTGCGAGGTAGGTCTGTACGCACATGGAGTGCATGCGTTGTATGTCTTCCATCTCACAAAACAAAAGGAAGAACAAAGGAAAAAAAGAAAGATCTGTTGTAAAATTTAAAGTTTTCTCCTGAATTCGTAATTCTCCCATCTTGTTCTAGTATTATATACTCTAAGATGGAAAACGAAAAGCAAAAAAAAAGTTTCTAGACGCGATCAGAATTATTCCTATTGTCAGACTGCCGGAAATTGTAACAGTAATGTTTTATATCGTGTTACTTTTCGATTTCGATGGCCGGTGGGAGACTATCTTCCTTTAACGGAAACCTTTACCTAATAGGTACTTCTGGAGAAAAAAAGCATAAAGGAATTGAATTTTAATGATCCGATACGCAGAAGCAAATATTCAAATTTATTATGCATTATATATAAGCATTTATATATATAAGACAAGGCACGCTTCATATAGCGTATTATCTAAATAGCTAGTTGAAAATGCATCGATTTTGAAGCTTCGAATCCTCTTTTCTGTAGCTCTCTCTCTCTCTCTAAACTATATAGTCTGTTGCTTCTAGTTTTCGGCGGTTAAACGTTCCTTCGCAGTTTATTTGAATAGATCGCAACTCCACTGGGCACACTTCACCTCCCTCTTACCTTATCAATATTTCCGGAGTAGCTTTGACGGACGAGGGGATCGGGTCACCCGTTGTATTTCAGCGACAGATCGTTCTTGATGGATGCAAGCAACGTGTGCATAGCATAGTCATCCAAAAGCTTTACAAGTAGAAGATCCCAGCTCTGTTAAATAGCATTAACCAACCGTTACCGTTTTATGATAATGTCTCTCATCCACGTGTTTTCATCCTTCTCAACTTATTTCTTAAAATTGCCAATTCTCATATATTTTTTTTCTATTATTTTTCTCTTGGAATTTTCTATAAGACGTACTTTACATTCGAAAGTTGTCATTTTATAAATTGGTGCTATATTTTTTTGCGTGTTTACATTTGGTAGTCTTTTGAAAGCTGGGGAGAAATGGTTTTATCAACAGGTGCTCGAGATGTTCGAGTTGCAGCTATACCTGAATATCCAAGAATCTATAGTCTATGTAAGGTCGAATCCATTAATGTATATCTACTCTACGATTTGGTGTTGTTCATTTTTCAACCCGTATTTCTTGATATATAGACGTGTCTATTGCTACGAGCATTGCCACTTCGGATATAATGGTCTAGTTGGGAATTTAAACTTGGCACACACTTCGTCATAACGGGTCTGTTTACTATGTCACTTCAACCTGCACTCAACTCGGATTTACGGTTTTTCTTTACTCCGACTGCGACATTTTCGTTCAGACACAACTGCCATCTTGATACTTCAATCATTTACCAACCAGTAGTTTTCGCAATGGATACCGGATATTCGGTTATGAGTTTCGATGACCATCATCTTCTTTATGATGAATGCGTTACCACATTTACGGTACTTCTTAAATATCTTTGAAAATAAATGCGATATTTTATATCTACAAAAAAAAGAAAGAAAGGTCTAGTACCAATGGAAAAATTTTCCGTTTCCGAAGTTACTTTTCAATTTTCATTTTCTGAACTATAATATCGCACTCGGTCGCTATAAAAGAGTATACTGTTACTTTATAAAAATAAAAAATAAGAGAGAGAATTTTGACAGTGTAAACAATGAATGCGTTAATAGTCTTAAATGAAGTTTATTGCCTTCGCTAGAAAATTTAAACGTCGAGATACTCAAAATTTCCTCGCTAATAAATGCAATTTATTTTAATTCGAGATTATAGATTTGTTTGTCTTTCGAAGACCAATCGTACTAATGGACGAGAGGAATTAAGATGGCCAGGAAGTGTTTGTTTGTTCGTTTTGGCTCGTAAATATGGCAACTGGCGAATTCAATCTGTGATTACAGTAATTACTCATGTTTTTCTTTCTACATTAGAAAGCTTTTTACGTTATTTTAATTCAATTTCTGTTGTTTGAATTATTTAAAACTTAATTTATAAATTCAATGTAAATATAAACAATTTGCGAATTTATAGATATCCGTAGCGTATAAATGATTTTCTTAATTTATGACAAGATGAATTATACAATAAGCATCATCTCTGCAGAATTTAAGCTACATGGCTGGGTTAGACATCAAAAGTCCATTCGTCTATATCTAAATATATATATATTTCAAAATCCTTTCACATGTTCGCATTTTTAGTACGTATACGTTGTTTACTCCCAAGATATCCTTCCTCTTTAAGCGATATTTTCGAAAAGTGTCAAAAGCGAAAGAAAGAAAAAAAACAGTACTACATAGCAATATCACATATCTTTCTTGAACTTTTAGCTTTAATGATTATAAATCTTTTCCCAGTGGTGAAAATTGATTCCTCTTCTCAACCTCTTCCCATCTTCGGGTTTCGATCAAATTTCTAAACGGGTTAAAAATTCTTTTAATCGAATAAAAGAATTTCGTGCTACTTGCTAGTCATTTTTCTCCAATCCTGATCTCAATAAATAAATTTCTAACGTTACTAACCATCACAAATGGTTAGGAACCGGCGAATGATCAACGAGAGAAATACAGAATGAATTAAAATTTTAATCATGCCCAGTGGTTTCTAAACATCCTCGGTGATTATAATGCACTTAAGCTTCAGCGTAAATAATGCATAAAACTGCATTTTTTCTTTCCTTATTCAGATGCGATTCAGAGCGGTTTTTTTATATCCCGATCTTATCTCTATTTATTTGGCTACCCGCCACTATAGGTTTATTTAGGATATCTTTGCTAATCTTTCTTTTTTTTCTTGTATTCGGCTAATCATTTCTTAATGAACTGTTTTCTCCGGATTATTGGATGTTCACCGTCTCCTAATTATTCCCAATAGAGTGTTCGCCAACTTCTGAAAGACAGGCATCAGTATTTCGATAAGACGTGTATTAAAAAGTGTCTCCATCAATTGAGATAATTATGGTTCATAGTGATTTCTTATCTCGGTTCTCATTATAAAGATACTACTTATCAGAAATATTTTTTTTACCTGTATTTTATACCCGAAGACGACGACTCATGCAAGAAATAAATATTAAGACGAAACGTTTGGATTCAATTTTGTTTAATTAAAAACATTTCGAGTATCATATTGCTCACTTCAATTAATAATGATGATAATATGAAAAAAAAACGGACGTTCCTATGCGAAGGAATGTTGCTCTGGGCTCCGACGTTAATTTTCTATGACAGTATTTTAATTAATCCTGCAAAAACTTTAAAATATTGAAGCTTAAACAGAATGCTGTTAATCATAGCAAACTTATTATTTTCTCTCAAATATGCGTTTCTAATTAATTTTACAGTGTTATAAAATTTTGCATAAAAATTCATTTTTCTTACTCCAAAAAAATGAAAATTTTCTTTCTCTTTTTTCTTTTTTAAGTACGTCATGCTGGAAATTTAATAGGACGAATCGAATATTTTTAAGCGTTATATTCTGTTAATATATTTGTGTGTGTTTGTCGAAATTAAAATTTATTTTTGTGTGTGGGGATTTCGTCTCTAACTTTAGCCGTTGATCAGGCAGGCAGCGAAAGAAGATTGTGTTTTGTATGTGTGTGGATGGCCACGTCATACGGCGCAGCTCGGAAAGCTTCACAGCGCAGGTCCTGACCATCCCGCTACTGCTGTTCTGCTGGCTGGGGATGCGGCTGAGTTACCATAGCAACGGATGTGTGTGTGGGAACGGCCTCTGCCCGTTGATTGGCAGGCATGCGAGGAAGGAGAAAGGATGCTCCCAGTGCCATCTCGCCACCTCCTTCAGCAAGCCGGTGAGGTGGTCGCTATGACTGGTGACGGTGTGAACGATGCTCCCGCACTCAAGAAAGCTGACATTG
>WUQG02061289.1:0-28041 GCA_011317285.2 Androctonus mauritanicus | reverse complement strand
TAGAAATCTAAAACGGTTCCAAGTTCCATTCCAACCCCAATATCGAAAAGTGATATTTAAATACTGAAATAAATTCAGTATAGTGTCATCTCTTCGGACTTTTAGTAGGCAAGTTTTAATATTTAAGCTAGCTAGGTAATAACTTAATATAACTCAAAAACTTGCCAAATAAAAGCTTCAAGAGGTGACAATGTATTGAATTTATTTTAGTATTTAAATCCTACTTTTCGGTACTGAGGTTGGAATGGAACTTAGCACCGTTTTAGATTTCTACTCTTTTGGTGGCCAAACAGATTGGTAGAATAGAACTTGGTCCATTTTTTCACATTTATGTTTTTGGTGGGATTAATTGTTACAATTTTATTATATGACTGATTTTCTAGTTACATTTATTTATTTTTTTATTTTTAAGTTTCTAACTACGAGAGATTCCTATCGAACAATTGCATTTAGTTATCGCCTTGGTCATTTTATTATACAAATAATTATATAAAGCAAGTAAGTATTATACAAGTTTTAGAGGTTTGTGAAGCAATTAGTATTGCGTTATAAGTGGATTTTATTCCAATTCTATGAAAAGAGAACTGGATAAAAATTGCTAACGATACATGGACCATATGGAATTTTCCAAACTCTTAGGCGTACTCGATGGAAAATACGGAATAACAGATGCTCCAACAAACAGCAATCATTATATTTTAATTATAACAAGGTTTCTCTGTTGTTCTTTTAGCTCTCATAGATGCAAACTATCGATTCATAGCTGTTTACATAGGCTCCTATGGTAAAAATAGCGATAGAGGAATTTTTGCTAATTGAAGACACGGAAAATCCGCAGAAAATAGAAAGTTAAATGTTCCCGAAGATTGTAACTCAAGAAGAAATATAGCACAATATGTGATACGAGACATTTCAACTAAAAGATTACTTAATGAGACTTTCAATTTCTTAGTTTAGACATCTTTGATATTTTGTGCCAGAAGCACAAAGAATCAAAGATGTCGAAAAAAAGGATATTTCATTTACGATTATGTGGAGGAAGAAGATTAATTGAATGTGCATTAGGAAATTTATCTGAAACTTTCAGAATTTACTGTAGAAGGCTCAAAGCAGATCCTCAAAATGCAACTATAATTTTTTTAACTACAGTATTCTTCATACCGTTATTATAAATAGTCGAACTATTATTTGTGACGATGCAGAAAAAGTAAATATTTTAAATTGTTTACAAAAATCTAAAAAGACACGAAAGAAACGCGCAGGCCGAATCTTTCCATATCAGAGATATTTAAAAAAAAAAATTTAACTCACCAGTACGTTTTGTATCATGGTAACAGGATAAGATAATGTAATAAATTTTTTTGTTAAAATAATTGCATAAAATAATGTATTAGAATTACAGATACTCCTCACTTAACGACCGAGTTCCGTTCTAACGACTTTGTCGGTAAACGAGTAACGAGATTTTTTTTTTTCCAATATTTAGAAAATATTGGAAAAAAAATTTCAACTTAAAAATTTATATCTTAATTATGCAGAAAGTATTTTTCTTCATCATGTTTTTGGAATTACTAGTGAGGGGAATCGCATGCAATAGAAATCGTAAGTGATGCATATGGCCGAAAATTAAATTTTCCGATAAGAAAAAGTCGTGAGTTCGGACGTAAGTTCGAGCAGTCGTTAAATAGGTAGGTCGTTAAGTGAAGAGTACCTGTATTTGTAAAATAATATAAAATTATACCGTAATATAATATTTTTTTGGTATAGTTTTACATTAGCACCATATGAATGAATATGTAGTATCGAATGAAAGCTACATATATGTAGTATTGAATGAAAGCTTTCTCAACTATTAGTTGAGAAAGCTTTTCAAAAGGACTTCACTTCTAGCTGGTTCAGATCGAGAAAATGAAGGATGAAATTATAGGATTTCTTCACACGCAGTGTCCAAACCGATGTGCGCCGCCATTCTGAAAGCTGATATCACACAATGCGATTTCTCACGAATTCAATGTATGCGAATTGGATGCGATAAGAATCTGGTGAAAATAAAATAATATGATATTACTTACGACAATGAACGACACGACTTTTATTTCGGTCACTGTCCGAATTTTAAACAATTCATAGCATACGATAACCAATCAACATTAAGCTCGATTATTACGTACCTTACAAGCTGCTTACAAGGAAACGAAAGCACATGGTCATATGTCATCTGCTTTTATGTTGACACGAGATTCGAAACTCAAACATGAGGAGATAGAAGTAATTGGAAACTAATCTGTGAGAAACGCCTTCTCTCATATGTGTCTTGTTTCTTCAATAACAGAAGAATCATTGAAGCTAATTCATTAAATATCTCCATGTCCATCTTTATGAATCGCCGATAATCGTTGCTATCTTCCATAATTAACTCATTAAATCATCATAACAGTCTTGGGCATTGCTGTTCTTAATCAATATTTTAACATATTTCTTTCTCTTTGCTTGTGTTTCTAATTCTGCAGCCAATATTAAAATTATAGGTTTAACGAGACACGTGGCGGCCATGTTTGTTTATTCTGTTCACGATATCGTTCCGACATCGGTTATGAAAACTCTTTTTGTGTGCCAATCATCAATCGGCGGAAATACATTGTACTTTTTGGAAAAAACTATACATTAAAGAATTAAAGATTAGCCCCATCGATTGATGATTAAAACATGAATCTACAATTCCGCTGTGTTAAAGATTCATTCCAAAAACTACTGTATCTGGGATTTCAAACAAGGTTTCGAAGATGGCGGCGTACACCGGTTTAGATACTGCGTATGGAAAAATACTATAATTTCATCGTTCATTTCTCGACCCCTGCACCAGATGGAAGCGCAGTTCTTTTAGAAAGTTTACTTTACTCGTCGTCATCTTCCGATCGGTACTATTTTCATTCATTTGGTGCTAATATAAAATTGTACCATTTTGATTTTATTTTGCTTACCTTGTCGACCGATTGTTTTTCCTATTTCATCCCAGATCATTTTCTTATAACCATTATCACTGTAATATGGTGAATGTAAGTTATATAAACCTGGTTTGTTTTTTACCAGTTCAATGAGCATTTTATCTAAAACGGAAAAAAAATCGCTATAGGTATATACAGTAGTTATGTAGATAAACAATATTAATAAATTTAAAACATACCTTTTTCAAAATTCCATGTGGGTTTACCGGGTTTTCCTTTGTTCATAACGTATATAATTTTTTTTAATTTAAACTTTTAAAAAAAAATAAAAGCACTGGAATGACTGTTGATTGATCAGAGACTATTCACACTTGTTATAAAGGTACAGACAAGTTCGATCACGCTCCGGTTAAATAATCTTTCAGGTCAAGTTCGGCTGGAGCGTGAATGGACCGAGAGCAGAGCGAGATGAAACCGTGTAGATCGTATCCATCTTAATAAAAACAGTCTTGTCAATAAAAGTCCATTGTAGAAACCTCAACACTTCGAAAAACACGGACTCTTAACTGAGTGGAACGTGGCGTCATCTATTGACAAGAAAAAACCGACATTTTTGAAATTCAAATAATGATCTCCTGCGATATGACAAGCAATTTCTGCAATCTAATATTGTAATTATCGTAAGGAATAAAAATAACAAAATATAATCGCGATTATAAACATAATTCGATGTATCTTTCTTCTTTTTTTTTAAATGAATGATTTATGACAACTTTTTGAAATTCAGGCGTCGCTGCAGTTTGTTTCATGATCATGTCAAAATGGCTACTCCAAGCTTCGTTTTGTCCGAAGATCCGACCACGGGAGATGTCACAGATTCGCTCTTCAATAATTTCTACGCAGAGGTAAGCATTTATTTATGGCAAATCTCCACTTTTTTACCGAAAAGATGACATTGTTACCTTTCCATTATATTTCGATATACAGTCGATTGGATCGTTGCCATCGGCAGACGTTTAATATTCGAGCGAGCGCATGAAATTAATAGCTGAAAAAAATATATAAATTATTATTTATAGCTTAAACGTTAGTTGAGCGAAGATTATTTTCCGTATATATATTTTTACATTTACAAATATATACCGAAAATATAATAATGATGTGTTGTATTTGTGGTATGTTGACTGCGAAATCGCCATGCTTTCTAGAATATATGACAAAATTCGATATAAACGTGCGTATTTCACGCTATTAATGATTTATAATTTCGTTTTGTATTGATATCACGTTTATATAACAAGATTTTCTAATATTTTCAACATAAAATAATTTGATTTTTGAATCATATTCTGTTTTGTAAACATGCATGTTAAAACAATGCATGGCTTTGTTTGAATTTTTGTTTTATGATAAATTACACGGTAACTGATATTGAAAAAACAAATCTCTTCTCTCAAATATAAGCTTGCTTTTGTTTGCTTAAGAATTAACTTTCATGCTTATTGAAGCGTTTACAACTCAGTCCATTCTGATAGTCATTTAGAGTTTTAAAATATGAATGAATCATAATGTTTATACTGTATATTGACAATGCAGAATGCAGATATGATTCTGCTAATTTTTTTTCCCTTACTTAGCACAAAAACTATAACAGTATTATCACTCCACAATATAATTCACTCAGTCCTGGTTTATATAGATATGCTACTTTGCAATTGTGCTGTTACCATCAATATTATCATAGAGGAATTAACATTATGCAGCTGTAACATATTTAAGTTATTAGTTTTTATTAATCGTTCGTATTTCAGATGAATGATGATTATTTATTTTAATCTGCTCTTTTTTAAAATTAACTCTATGTAGGTAAATTTCTTCTAATGTAATGAAACTATTATAAGGCGATGCAATCAGATGTCTTCTAACATGATTTTAAGCTACCATTTGTTAATATTCAAAATTATGCTGTTATTGCAAAGTTTTTAATCTGTTTTGTGAAAAATGTCATAAATACACTGATTACCTGCCAATAAAATTTATTATTTAATAGCATTTTAGGTTTACTTGATATTGCTGTTCATTCCCAACAGTTTGTTATTTTTTAACTATCATTGTTACAAGATTTCTGAGCATTAATTAATAGCAATAAGAAATAAAATTATCATTTAAGCATTTAATTTCTTTATAAATTATTTTGGCAGATTATAAATTTTGTTATATAATAAAAATGTAATAAAGATAATAAAATTATATAATGCACTGATTTTAATCAATTCATAGCGATAATTAATATGAAATCGTTAACCAGTTGTACTATTATTTAAGAATAATGTGCCACAAGTGTGCTTTCTGATGTAATAGATGGCAATTACATAACATATACAAGTAAAATTTCTAAAAATAAGATGATGCTATTTTTTCATTTTAATAAAAACACAAAAATTTTTAAATGTTAGAAACTTTTATATAAATATATAGTTTTCACAGTATTTAAAATTTTTAATATTAAAATTAATAATTTATTCATGATACATGATTATCAATTTTAATACAGTCAATTTGGATAAGTCAAAGTCCAATGAGTCAAAGTTTTCACGTGATCCCAATACCTAATATTAGATTTTAATTGTTCACGATTAGTCGAACTTAAAATACTCGACATTTTATGTTGATCCCAACAAATTCGACTTATTGCGAATTGATTGTATATAGCATAAGAATTGAAGTATAAAGTATACTTATATATAAGTATAGTGTAAGTATACTTTTCCTCATAAACTGAATATTCTGGCTATATTCGAAATATCTAAAATCATTTTTGTATTTTTCATTCGGCTGATATATTTCAGAAAGTTTTCTAATTCGAAATGTCCACTCTACTTTATAGGATTTAATATCATCTTTGATAAATTTTATTACTTTGATAATTGAGTCTACTTGTGTGATATTGGTTTATATATCATATATAATTAATTATTATTATTTATAATTTTTTTCTCAAAATCTGTTTAATAATTTATAATCAATATTCATCCGAAAGGAAAATTAAATCGAAAACATCCCAATCTTATTTAAATAATATTAGAAAAAAAGGTGGAAATCTAATTTTAAAAAATAATTTTCTACTTTAACATACTGATGTCCAGTTTGACTAATACTCATACAGTCAGTGGCGGATCTACAGTTATCAGGCCTGGAGCCCCCTAATTGGAATGATCACCATACAAAATGTCAATACACATATATAATTAACATTTATTTAATCAAGATTGTATATGTATATCAATTTGCTGAACTAATACAAAACCCCTTTTTTATATTCCTACATATACGTACATATAACGTAAAACTTAAGGTTCTTCGGAGGTCCCTTGATCAGAGGCCCAGGTGGTCTGCCCCCTGCTCCCCTTGTTTATGCCACTGTATACAATCAATATAAATTAACTTATTATTTAAGATGTTACTAATTATTATGATAAAACTGCGATTAATAAATAAGTAAATAATTCGAATGTTCGTAAAATACTAATTTCTCAAACAATTCTGATGGAAATTTGATAAATTTTGATATTAATAAGAAAATTCATATCAAAAATTAAAGTTTCTCAATAAAAACGAAAGTATAAAATTAAAGTAAGTTCATTGTGCAATTGATAAAAAAAAAAAGTCAAGATACTTTATATTATTCAATAATTTATATATTTTATTCATTTAATATTATCGAAAAATATTAATCACATACTCCGCTGCATTATTTGTATATCAAAAATAAATAAAATTATATTGCCAATTTATTTTAATTATCATAATTTTATGACAATGCCTGTTTGAAAATTGACACAAAACATTGACAATAATTTAAATAAATTAAAAAATATGTTCCAAAACTCAATAAATATACATCATTCGGAAATAATTCATTAATCGAACTTATAGATGTTTTTCCCGATTCAATAGAGATAATGTCAATGTTGAAATTATTATTGGATAATCAAACAGAATTAAAATATTGAAATTCTGCTGTTTAAATTATAAATTGTTTTTTCTATATTAATTAATTCAATTGAAATTTGGTAGCATTTAATTTAATACATATAAAATATAAAAAGTTCAATAGAAAATGAAAGAATAAAATTAATGGCAAATTTATTCTGCAGTTGATTTAAAAGAAAAGTCGTGTTTGATGTTTATATTATTATTAAATAACATCATTAGTCATAAAATATCGAGAAGTAAAATATTTTATATTACATTAACAGGTGAAAGAAATTGAGAAAAGAGACTCAAACTTAACCCCCAAACAGCAAATAGATCGCCTTCTTCGACCAGGTTCAACATATTTTAACTTAAATCCATTTGAGGTACGATAATTTATTTTCAATAAATCTGTTTTTAACATAACTAAAACTTTTTCATTTATTAGGTTTTACAAGTCGAGCCAGAATCATCTATGGAAGAAGTGAAAAAACAATATCGAAAGGTATATCATAAATTTTATAATGCATTTATTGAAAAGTCTTTTCAATTAAAATTATAGTATTTATAATATATTTATTTTTCAGTTGTCAATTTTAGTTCATCCTGACAAGAATTCTTCCGACAAAGACAGAGCACAGAAAGCTTTTGACAGTAATTACAGTTTAGTGCATAAAGTTTTTTATTTTTTAATTTATATTTAATGAAAATAAATTTTTTTGTTTTAGTTATAAACAAAGCCTACAAAATTTTAGAAAGTGAAGACCTTAGAAAAAAAGCAATGGAAGTTGTTGAAGAAGCTAAAGCCAGAACAAATCAAATGGTAAAATTATTATGTTTTTTTTAAGTTAAGAAAATTAATTTTAATTATATTATTTATTAATCTAATTTCATTTGAAAGAATAATTAAAAAAATGAGGTAGAAATGATCGTAAAGAAATTTTCGGTTTATAAATAGAAAATATAAAATAATGAAATAAAAAGCACTGCATAAATGAAAACTAATTATTTTTATTACAGAAAGGAGTAAAAATAATTAGTTTTTATTTTCAAGCAATTTTTAGTCTTCCTATCGTTTAAAATAGAATTACTGTTGTATTTTAAATGACAAAGGAAAGCTTAAGATTACTTTATAAGTAAGAATAACACATTTAAGTTTATATGATGCTTTGTCTCGTTACTTACTTGCTAACAGGAAAAGAAAAGAAAAAAAAACATTTTAAGAAATATATTAATGAATTTATAAATTTTAGATTGAAGAAAAACGAAAGAAACAAAAGAAAGCAGGTAAAGAAAGCAAAATTGAGGAAGATGATCCAGCAAAAGTTAGTGAGATTAAGTTTAATTATTTTTTTTAAATAAGGTATTAATATAATATTATATTATCTGATTATTTCAGTACAAGCATGCAGTTTATGTGATGACAATGAAATTGTTTGCTGATATGGAGAGGAAACGTAGACAACAAGAAGATAGAGACATGGAAGAAAGGTAATAGTTATTAATTAAACTTTGCTAAATTGAAAATTGCTTTTAATATATTGCATATGTAAAACTTTGCACAGAATTTATATTTTAACTTATTTTTCAAGCATGAAATATATTGAAAATATTAATATTGCACTAGTATTTGTGATTCCGTTAATATTCCTTTAATCCATATAATAATTAACACAAATTTATACATTTTTAATTATACACATCTACATAGATGTTAGAAATGTTATTAATATCGTTCTTTCAGTTATGTACATTATATATAATTCTAAATGACTAAAATTAAATTTAAATGCTTGGCATTTTATATTTCAGTTCTGATTATTACTTTTTGCAATTTAATAAAGTTTAGATTTTATTTATGCTAAATTTTATTAAATCTTTTTGTTAGGTATCCTTCAAGAAACATTTGGCATAATATATATATATATATTTTTTTTTAATTTTTCTTTGTTATTTATTACTATGAAGCTAAGTTTCTGTGCTTGGTAACCCATCACTTGGTTCTGTTATACATTTTTTCTATAATATATATATATAATAATACAACAAATAAAAACTCAAAAACATTTACTGTTTATTAAATTATTATTTTTTTATATGTGAATGGTATCAATTGTATTAGTATCATTTGAGTTTTGTTAAATCAGTTTTTTAACAAGCATAATTTTTATTATGCTTGTTAAAAAAATTATTATTATTATTATTATTATAAATTATATATTTATAAAATGCATTTATAATATTATTTATCATGTATTACATATATTAAATTATAACAAAATATATCTCCAAAAGTATTCACTACTCCAAATTTATATATGATTCATATTTTATCATAATTTCGTCATCCTACAAGTCCTTTACAATGCTGTTAAGAAATATTGACTAGTATAAAATAATTAATTACTCAGTAGGATCAATGAAATTTCTAACATTTATTGGCAATTTTATATATATATATATATATATAGTAGTTTCAGTCATTAAAATCTAAGATATACTTTTTTGAGTTTTTCACTGACTTTAGTAATAACTGTGTCTTAAAATTGCCTTAAAGAAATTCATGTCACATTATCATATCAAATTTTAATTATAGTATTGTGTCTAAGAAGTTGAGACACTATCATAATATGAATAGTTTATATAAAAGTAATGCAGCTGTTTAATTGAAAAAAATAATATTCTAAAAAATCAATTTTAAGAAATTCCGAATTTAAATAATTTTTTGAAATTTTCAATTAAAGCAATGATAAATAGTGAAAAGTAAAAAGTCTTGCCTTTTATCAATTATTTATACTAGGTATTTCTTCCTTTTTAATAATACATTTCTATTGGGCATCTGATAATTGATCAATAAGAATTTTTATCTAGAATGTTAACATCGTATATCATATCTGACATATCATATTATATAATTTGATGGAGCTAAGAAAAACCGATATTTTTTTTTCAAATTTAAGTTAAAATTAAGCATTTAGATTCCACATTTTAGAATAAATGTTTTAGATATATTTTTACATTTAAAAATTAAATTTTCATAAATATTTTTAGATTTTCTTCTATATTAATATTCCTATAATTATTAATGAACTAGTGACTTACTAAGCCCCTAGAAACCCTGAATATATGAGTAAATAGAAAGCTTATTTAATACTTTTATGATAATTATATAATGAAAAATATACAGAACCTATTGATAAGGTTTATTTGGGGTTATCTGTATATCTTCTAATTGAGAAAAATCATCTTTCAGAATTGTTGATTTATATTTTATGGCAAAGTATGAAAAGAAGGATATTTTTAAACTAGACATAAACAAACATTATCTGCTTGCAAATTCTAGTCACTCATAAATACTTCTTGATAGCATGACGACAAAAACATACAGTGCCGACGCTGATATATGAGGCATATTTGTGCAGAAACCGATTTGGCACCCCTGCAATAAATTGTTTAATTTTTGAAACTACATTATTATTTTACAATCAGATTTTTGTATTAAATATTTATATACTGACCAAGGCAGCAGCACATTGAATCAAAAATAATTAATCCTGAAAACTAATGATATATCCTGAAAACTAAACAAAAAGGGTGAATAAATGAAAGCATTCCACTGCACTTATTAAAAAGGCAAAATATTACAAGAAAAAATATAATAATTTCAAAAATGCTGTTTATAATGATACTTTTCTAACTTTTGCACTGGCAAATCTTTCAATGATATTAGTCATGTCTAATTTATCTAATTCTTCATTTTCTATTGCAATTAATGATAAATTTGACAAGGCTCATTGATGATTGTAAATAATTTTTTATGATTTTTAATTTAGAAAAACTTCTTTATGCAGAAGCAACTGTGACTAGCAGTAACAAATAAATTCTTAATGAGATAGCTGCATTTCCAAATGAATCAATTAAATTTTTATTATGAATAAAATTCAGTATCTCTTTTGCTGTCATATTTTTGTCCAAAAAACTCTGTAAAGATTTTAATTCCTCCTAAAGAGATTGACAAACAAATTTTTAATTTCCAAAATTCAAATTTTAAAAATTAATTTTGTTTCTATAACCTAATATAAAATATTAATTATTTTTAAAAACATTAATAATTTTTTCCAGTCATTTTTTGGCACCCCCTATGGTTTAGCCCCTTGTGTGGTGCACAACCTGCACACCCACTTCTGCCGACCCTGAAGACGTATATACTTGAATGGGGTCATTTGAATATTTCCATATAATAATTAAAGAAAAACTATCTAAGATATTTGAGAATAATTTAATATACAGTTTATAGTCACAAATAAAAAAAAAAAAGAAAACCTATTTCAAATACAAATTATTCTGATAGTGACAGATTGTTATCTATTTCTTGGAGACTGTTTATTGTTTTTATTCTTGCATTATATATATAATTATTGTTTATTTTTATATAATAATAATAATAATACTATATGAGTATTAGAGATATAATAAGAATATACTCATAGTTATGTTATCTATGAGTATAGCCTAGCTATTGCTTAGTTAATGAAAACTTTTATTCACATAACTAAATTCTTAGTCTAGAATCATAAGAACATTAATATATGGATACCATAACATACATGGTGATGTCTATTGTTAAATATTATCAGTTTAAATCGGAGCACTATATAATATATTAAAGTAAAAAATACAGATTTGCTTTTAGCATTAGAGATATACATTATTGCTTTTCTTTAGTTTAGCATTGGACTAATAGATCTGATCACACAAAGTTATTTGATTGTTTTTTTCTTTTATAATTTTTAAGCTATTTGTTGATTTAACATTTGTGTTTCATCAACTTTAATGTATTTATAGTAATTTGATTTATCTACCAATGTTTTTTAAATAATCCCATCTGATCAATACTAATATTCCTTATATACCGATCTTCAATTAAAATACAGCAATTTCCAATTTACATGAATTTAATTTTATGCAAAATATTTTAAAAATTCATGTTTATTTAGTGTAATACTGCAGTTTTACACAGTAGTATTGTAACAATGATTAGGAAACTGTTATAATAAGAATTAATAACTCTATTTAATGTTATTAATTCACGATGATAATCATCATATGTCATCAGAATTTATGCAAAGTGTACATGTGTACTGTATTAGAATAATTATGCAATAACTTTTATATTGTAAATAGTCTATATATTCAGTACATAATTTTTTTTTATTTCTATGATTGTATAACAATTTACATAGATAAATTTGATTTGCATAATATTGCATGTACATAGTCTTACTTAAGTTGGGAAGTTCCTATGTGTGTAAATTTAAGTATTGTATATATTTATATATTTTTTTTCTTCAGAAATAATCCAAATAATAAAAACGTGAAATTAAAAACATTATTTTTCATATTATCAAAACAAATCAGTTTATATAACTTCGTGTTTTATCGTTAATTCATATAACTATTTCTCAGTTATTTAAAATTATAGGAATAAAATTTTTTGTCTTAAAATATTTTTCTGAACTTTGTATAAAAATTATTCCTTTATTACAAATCTGATATATAAGCTGTCCAAATTAAACATATTTACTCTAATTACACTTCTATATCAAATAAAAATGACTACTTGCATCTGTAGCAGTTACAAAAAATTACTCATATTCTAAATTATCTACTGCCCAACTTTCACTTAATACTGTTAAACCATCAAATAGCACTAGTCGGCAGTTAAAACATAACAAGTAGTCATAAGATCATAAGGTAATCGTAATCATAAGATGTTATGTTTTAACTGCCGAGTAGTGCTATTCGATTGTTTAACAGTATAAAAAATTAAATTATAACTGTGAAAAAGGATTATATGTATGTCTCATTTTAGGAAAATGGAGCAATTTTTGGATGATCTTTGTAAGATGAAATAAATTTTCATCTTACAAAGATTATCCAAAAATTCATTTAGTTCCAATTAATTTCTGTTTCTTTAATATAGAAAGTTACTGATAAGTTAAGTGCCATGCCACTCTTTATAACTTTTCAAATGCCAAATTTCATTCCATATCTGATGAAAAATATTCATTTATTTACATTTTTGGCTTTGTGACTTCTGAATATTTGATTGGCATGTGAAGCAATAACTTCCTATTTGTGAATTAAACTTCCTATTTAGGATGAAAAACAATTCAAGCTTGTGCCATTCCAAACTTTCATGAAAGAATGAATAACTAGAAAGCAAAATCATAGAAAGGAGTATCCATATACAATTAAAAGTAAAGCTAACAAATATAAATTCTAATTATGAATAGAAATAAAATTTTTAATTAAAAAATATTATTTATTTTGTTTAATGCAGACCAGATGAATTATTAATATATTTTCTTCCTTAAAGGAAAAGGAAAAGAGAGCAGGAAATTGCAGAAGAAGAAAGAAAAAAATTAGAAGTTGAATGGCAAAAAAATTATGAAGTGAGTAACTAAATTTTATTGATTAAATAAATAAATTTGTATAATGCAGTAGATCATAATCCTGCATTGTGTAGCAGGATTAGGATAAAAGTATTCTAGAAGTGATACATGACTGTCCATTATTTCATTACTTATTTTAATGTACTGTAAAATGTTTGTGGAGACAGTTGTCCACATATTTACAAAATCCAAACAAAATACATAATTTTCTTATAGTAATTTAAGTTTTAATATATTTTAACAAAATTTTATAAAATTAAAACTTCTTACATTATTTGCACATTAATTTCCGATTGTTTACAAATATAAGCAGATTTTTACTTGTGGTTGGAATACGATATTTCTATCCATAACGGAGTATGTAATCATGCACACACAAATAATAACTTTTCCTGGTCTGTAAAGTCATAGTCATCATTGCGTACATAACAATATTGACATTATTATAAAGTGATTTTATGATTATTAATACTTAGCATCTAGCAGAATTTGATTAATTGCAAAATCAAAATCTTCAGTCAAAGCTATCAAGCAGAAAATTATAATTTTAAGTGTAACTTTGTTTCAATACAATCATCTTAGGTAAAATCGGAAATCTTACTGGTACTAATTTTTGAATTATGCTATATAGCAGGGGTGGCCAACAATTCGATCGCGAAGCCAGTTTTGGTTGATTGCTTGCAATGTCTTAACTTACAAACCGATTAGACTACATGATAAATAGAGCACTAATGTGCCTCAAGTTCATACCAGAAAGTATAATCTATTAGTTGTTGCCAAATTCCGTACTAATAAATATCGCAATTCTTTTTATATCCGAGCAGCAATTAATTTTAATAAGAATTTGTAGGAATATCTGTATTTTAAACCGATTCGTCTCGCGTATTGTTGTATATTTAGAATTGTTTGTTAAGTGTTTTGTTTAGTATTATTCTTTTTGGGGTTGTTTTTTTTGTGTATGTGGGGGCTCTATTGTACTTGTGTACACTTTGAGAATGAGTGAAATAAATAAATAAATAAATAAATATATAGTCCATTCCTCTGAAAAATTTGTTATGGGCCCTGTCGATCTATCATTCCTTCTCTGTTTCAAACGAAATCCTTAGGTCTAATTATCATAATTAATTTTTATTTAACTATTTAGAATACAAATATTTTTCTTTGCCTTATATTTTTATAATACGGTTTCAATTCTATATACTATATCTTACAATGCGCAGTTACTTAATTTAAAAAAGTAGAAAATAAAACCAAAAATTAATAAGAAAATTTTAAAAATTACAGTAAAACAAATAATGATAATTTATTTTTAAATAGAAATCCTGAAATTAAATAAATTAATGTATCATTTATTAGGTGTGTACGAAGTCAACATATTGTTAATTATTTCGACTGAATTGCTTCAAAAATTACTTATTTCATAAATATATTATATTTATAAATTTAAAATATTGAAAACCTTAAAAATAATGTATATTTTGTAAAGTTTTCTTTGGACTTGTTTATTCGAAACCCTGCTGGCCCCTCCATTCAGCTAATTGTGTTTTCGTACGAGTACTTGGTAACTGTTTGAAATGATTACCAGCTAGCGTTAAAAGTATTTTACATCATCAGTAGCGTTAAAAGTATTTATCACCCCCTAAATGCAACTTAAATGGAATATGCCAATGTGTCTTTAGTTACTTTGACTATAATTTTGGTTTTATTTATGACTACAGCTGCAGTATATATCTAATTTCTACCAAAAAGTTAGTTAAAAAGTTTAATTATGGAAAGTAGCGATAGTGATAGAGAGAATTCACAATCAGGATTATCATCAACTCATAAAAAACTACGGCTAATTAGAGGTGAACTGAAAAAAAATTTGAGAAAGGAAACATAGAAAACAGAAATTTAGAGAAGAATGGTTTAAAGATCCTCTTCTTTAAAGACTGGTTTAAAAACATCCAGATAATATTTACCAGACACAATGCAGATTCTGTAAAGATGCGATTCTTGTAGCCGAATATAATAATTTAAAAAAACCACGCAAATAGTAAAAGTCATAGAAAAGTTATAGAAGATACTGCCATCAACCAACCACCTATAGTTCATTTATGAAAAAGAAATCGCCAACTATCTCAGATGAAGTGAAAATTGCTGAAATAAAAATTGCTGCATTTATTGTAGAACATAATTTATCATTTCGCTGTGCAGATCGTTTAACAACTTCAATTACAACTATTTGCCCAAAGAATGAAGTAGCGCAGCATTTAAAAATGAGCGGAGTAAAAGGCGCTAAAGTTACAACAAACGTTATAGGTTGTAAGGTATGGAACTCTTTCCTACCTCTTCTCTCAGCTTTAAACTTGAGTTTTTAATATTTTTTTTAGTTAAGGATGGTCCACGATCCTAACGATCATTCGAACTCACCGCCATCCTGGAAATGATCGTCATCGTCTAGCGGTATGCAGATTAGTACTGATTCCGAATTGGATTTGAAGAGTGGTCAGTATAATCACATTGTCAATAGAATTATTTTAGTTACAAAGACCATGACACGAATGTTTAAAAGTCTAACTAGAAAACAAACTAACAAACAAGTTATAAGATGATGTATCTAAATTAGCTTGTAGTGCGTGCCAGTTATGTACCGTCACAATAAATACCGATGAAGCAGCTAGGAGACAACAACTACCAATCAATTGTACTGAGGTTGAGGTGAGCACCGAGAGAAAAGAATTGTCGAAGTTGTAATGTGACGAATAGGTGATATAGTAAAAATTGAATTGTAGTTTTGAAGGATAGAATAAGTTAGAGTAAGTTGATATTTGTATTAAGGCATCTTTTCTTCTGATAATATTTTGTTAAAATATTGTTTTGATATTATAGAGGTAAATAGAAGTTTTCTTATTGTTAATTATTGTCTTGTGAATTAATAAATTTCTTTTTATTGGAAGTTAATAGTTTGTTTCAGTTGAATTTAGAATAAGACTCTTCTTTAAGCTAGTAAGTCCGGTACTGGCACTTTAGTTATAATAGTTATTTACGAATTCTGGACGTAAAGTTACTCGTCCATTAGGTTATTGCAAATTCCGGGAAAAGGGTAACTTTGCACAATCTTATCATCATTGTGCTTATTTATTCAAACAAGTTCATTTACCAATAGCATTATTACATTAACAATTTGTCTGGAATCAATCAAAAAATTCTGTAAATCAAGAAATATTGTTTCTCAGTGAAAAAATTTATTAATTACAAAAAATCTAAATAAAATTTAAATTCATTATACTAAAACTAGGTGAGAAATTTTAGGATAGGATAAAATTGCAATGCTAGATGTGCTTTGATAGGAAATTTTTTAAATCAAAGTTTTCCATTAATGTTAAAATACAGTATAGAATTTTATGTATCTTTTTAACTGTTATTGTATTGTATTGACATTCACATTGATTCATACTGACTAGATTTTTGAAAGTTAAACAAAAACTTATCTAGCAGAAAGATGATTCACTTATCCCTCTGGTGGAGAATATTGTTTACACATATCCCTTTAATGGCATAAATTGAAAGATTAAAAATTTATTAACTGATTTTTTCTAAAAAACTCTTAAGACACTATTTATATTTATTTCCACTAAAAAAATCTAATCAAATTTTTCTAAAGCAAATCATATGAACAAATGTCAGAAAGTACTGTCTGCAATACAATGTAATATCATAAAAATTTCCTTTAAATATTTCTTATAAGAATAAAAGAGTTACTAAATGCTATTAACATTTTTATAAATAACATTTTGCAAAGTCACTTTTTATAATATAATCTAAATACAGTGCATGTATTTAAAGATCATATAACCTGTAAAAAATGCTTTGCTTCCAGGTTAAAACCAATTAACTCTTTTATATCACTGATTCTTATGAAAAACTGATTTCCAACTTATATAATGTTTTTCCAGATTAATTATTAACATGAGTCAGAGATCAACTGGACAATCCTCAACTTATGATATTCTGAACTAGACTATTTTCATAGCATATTGGCTAGAAATTTTTTGTTTTATTAAAAGTGTAATAAATCAATTGCTTATTACCTTGAGGATCCAGATTAAATTCCAGATGATTTTACCATCTTAAAGGATTCAGTATTCCATTGTCCATTATTACTAAACTTATTGCCTACTAAAATTATTGCCATCATGAGTCATTTTAGACTTATAATTAGGGTTATAAAAACATAACATTACCTATTGTAAGTTGAGGTCCATCTGTCTATCAAAAAATATTAATACATTTTATTTTGATGAATGTGTGAGTGCAGCTGATTTTTTATACTGATATCAACAAATTATCTAATAAAATACTTATTAATAAATTTCCATAAAAACATTATAAATAAAACTTACTAATTGACTTCCACTGAACCATTTTGTAGAATTTGAATACAAGCAAATAACATGTTCACCTGGAGCATCAGATGTGAAACTAAAGCGACCTTCAGAACTGTAGATTTTAGACATAATGATTTTATCATCAGGATTTTTTACTTCCACATGCATTCCTATGCCTGGACTAGATGGCATATAACCACCAGTTTTAGGATCATACAGTTGACATTTATAATTACCTATAAATTTTTTAAGAAAGGAAAGTTATGAGTTAGTCCTATTGTAAATTATACAATAATTAATATTTATTTAGAATTTTAATAAATATTAATTTATTAGTTTAAAATTTTTTATAACACATAACATAATAATATATAATAACAGCAGCTTCTGCAATTATGGATAAATTAAAGAATTAAATAAAATCTCATTTATAAATTTCAAGTATTTGTCCAAAATAAAAATTTTAATGAATTAATATTTGCAGAATCTCAAATTCAATAAAAATCTTTAAAACTCTATCAATTTGATGAAACTATCTATTATGAGTATCATGATGCTGATAATACATTGTTATATACCATCCATTCCTATTTCATTTCCTGAATATAAATAATCATTGCTTAGAACTTTTGTAACTCTTTTCGACATTCTCAAAAAAATGAAGAATATTGCTTTATAAAAGTTTTGATTTTTATAAAAGAATTTGATCTAACAAATTTATCCTTTGTAATATCTTTTATTTATATTACAAATAATCCTCAATTTATGATGATTCACACTTACGACAGCCAAAAATTATTACTAAAAATTCTCCAATTCAATTTTTCTTCTTGTATATACATACATATATCACATTGTTTTGTATACACATCGCAGTGTCACCATTAGTCAGCAAGCAAAGCTTTATTATTGTATTGTCATAATTTTATCATATCCAGTAAGAAATAATACTACTGATGAATATTCCAACATAAAAAAAAAGACAAGGAAAGCTTTAAGTTTAATTATTTTAAGTTAAGTAGAAATATAATATATGAAAATATTAAAACAGAAATCAAACAAATCAAGAATTAGAAAAGCCCTCAACTTCGGAATCGACTTACAATGGATATGTTGGAACGGAACCTTGTTATAAGTTGAGGCACTACTTGTATATAGATATAACTATAGGGTGAAGAAAAATTTCATCATAAAGTTTTGCATACTTATAAAGAGCACCAAAACAAGTCAAAAATGTTAATCAACATATGATCTAAATAACAGTTTTTGAGTTAGGACTTTTAAAGCTAGCCAATCACAATCAAACATGCAAAGAGCTAACAATCACAATTGAGAATGATGCAATGCATGACTACAGTGCTTTGCATGCTTGAATGTGATTGGCTAGCTTTAAAAGGTCCTAATTTGAAAAAGATGCCATTTAAACCATATGTTCATTGACATTTTTGACTTATTTTGATGCCCCCTACTATAATCTGTCCTGGTGAAAGAAAAACTCTGATGTAAACAAACTGTTTCTCTGAAATTTGTATTCATGCTCTCTAAATGAGTGCTGATTGGGAAAAAATGTGTGGGTGGAAAAATCCATCTACATGTGCACAAGCATGTGAAGGGGTTATCGGCAATTTTAAAACTGTGGGAGGTTCACTTATTGTTAGAAACTATTTAGAAAGCATTGAAATGAGTTATTTATAACATTTCCTTGGTTGACTGCAACAAAAATTTATAATCACTATTCTTATACATTTATATTCTATGATTATACATATATATTATGGCTTTTTTAAATATACTACTTTATGTGAGCGACATAATACATCATTCAGAACCAGCCAATAATGTCACAACTTTTAAGCCTCTTTACATCGTGTTTGTTTACATCAGGGTTTTTCTTAACCAGGACAGACTGTAGAATCCTTCTCACCAGGGGACAATGCCATCTTAAGTCTGTACGATCGATGATCTGTACCAGTGTAGCTAGATAACGCTGCTCCGCTTTAAGGGAGTGATCGCCACAGGAAATTTGGACGCCATTTTGGTTACAAAACGCCAGCTTGCCACTTGCTTAGTAATACGAAATGACGTTATATATTGCTTTTGTATTATATTTTGCTATAATAAAAGACATATACAAATATATAATTTCTTTATAACATTAATTTGCATACAATAAGCGGTTATCTATTTTAATAACAATTTAATTATTATTAACATTTTAATAATTTTGCACGGTGGAAATTTTCATGCTTCACTACTGCCGAGATTCTCTCTACGGAGGATTTTCTGTCTATTAAATTATTAATAAATAAAACCTTTCATTTAATAACTTTAATTAGGAGAGATAAATTAATTTGATAATATTTCCGATTAAAATTTTTCGTCAAAATATCAGTGAAAATGAGTTTCTGTTTATCATTAATTAAACAGAATACTGATATGACTATAAACCAGGATTGGGAAATCTTTTTTTTATGTAATGGTCACATTTAAAATTTTCGAGCCGCACACAAGAGAAAAAAGAAAAACTAATAAATCATGATAACTTATTCATATATGAAATTAACATAAGTATACTTAATGAGACTTCTGGAACTGATGTGAGCATAATATATCCGATATATTCGGTTGAATATTAGTCACTACTAGTTTTAAATTATTTTTGAGATGCGAGTCTGTTAGCCGATTTCTTTTTTCACTTTTTGCTAAATTCACTCTTAAAAAACTGTTCACATGCATAAGTTGTGGAAAATAACGATAAAATTTTTACTGCATACTTCCTTAACTCAGGAAATTGGTTTTCTTTGAAAAATACTTTAAAAAAAGAGATTTGGTATACTTTTATAAAAGTATTTTTCAAATCTAAATTACTTTACAAATTTATTATCCCCAACTGAAGTTCATTTTCTATATTTACCGAAAAAAATGCTGTAAAAATCCGTATTTCGTTATGTTAAGAGATTTATTTATTTATTTTGTAATATTTTCTGCGACGCGGACCGCGGACTGCCCATCCCTGCTATAGACTGATCAATATTTATCAACATAATTAATTATAGCGTCATCTAGCGACACGATTATTATCCTAACATTGTCTATTTCATATTTATATTTGTTTTATGCTTTAAAAATTGATCAAGTACTTAACATTCTTTGGCAGATAACTAAATCTGGAAATAATAAATTTGTTTTAGATAATTTTAATTAAAGGTTACAGTATTAAAACGAATATTTTAATATGATTATCATTATTAATGCATACTAAAGCTTTCACGAAGGAGTCGAAGATTTAAAAATGAGAAGATAAATGATTTCTTCTGGTCTTCCTTTAAACGAAACAGAGATGATTGGAGATGATCATGTTTCCTTTTTAAAATTATAATTTTTCTCTTGGAAATTTGAACTTTCGTATTTTATTACTTCTATTAGTGCAATTCATAGCACAATCACCACATCCTAGTATTTTTTTTTTGTACGAAATGATACAGAAAGTCCATCAATCACGCGCTCCTCAGTAAATTCAATATTCATATCACTGTCTTAAAAATATATCTGTAAGATCACTTCTTATAACCAAAATGGCGCCCATATGTCATCGCGCATGCACGTCACATTGGTCTTACTCATGAGAATACTGCCTTAAGATTATGAGAGTAACCGCAAGTATCAGTACAATGAGTCTGTAGCATCCACAGAATTGAATACAGTGCACGACTTACTTTATCGTCTTTTCCATTTTTATTATGGATGACAGACTATAGCTACGTATAAAGGTTCGACAACACAAAAATTACGACAACGATTATAAAAAAGCGACGTGCTCAAACAATAAAGAAGAGCCAAGGACAGACTTTTCAAAAAGTTGGCTTTCTATTACAAAATTAAGTTTTCGCATACAGACAACTTTATGTAACAATGTCACGAGTTTCATGTAAAGAAAATTTCAGTTTTGTCTGGAGAAAGAAAACAAGCAAAAAACATTGTATGCAAGGATATAAATAAATAAATCTCAAATTTGACAGATAAGAAAAAATGTTTCTTTTTTTTGTGTATTTCGACACATAGTGGCCAGGAGATAACTAGTTAGTAATAAAAGAAAAGCATACATTTGGATTATTTATCTGATTCAAATTTAATTTATACAATAAACCTAACTAGTACTGATTATTACTATATACAGTATATACTATAGGAAAGAATATTGGATTAAATTTCTTTTAATTTGTTTTGATATAAATATTATATATTTAATAAAAATTTTAAATAAATTTAAAATTTTTAAAACAAATTCACTTTATTCATTAGAATATCAAAATATATAAATCAGTGGACAACAACATTCTTTAAAAATAATCATTCCAATAGTAAATGTACAAACATTATAAAATGTGAACTTCTATGAAATGTTTTTTGTCTGAAAAAAAAAGTTAAATTAATATTAAAATTATACACTTATTTAATAGTATCTTTAAATTTGTTTGTTTAATTTATATAATATTTTCAGAATAATACCTTTAAGGAAAGGTGCTTTTTTTTGAATTATTAACTGATACATGATGATAAACTACCACCAACATGAACAGTAAGACTCCTAATAAATTAGCAAACATGGCTAGCTGGACATCAGTTATCATTGTGCTGTAAATAAACAAGTAAATTGAAAATTCATATACAGTAGTGTTCATATATTTATAAAATAAATCATAAATATTTTTTCATTCAATTTTAATAATAGTTAGCCTATTCACTGCCAGTCAAATTTAGTGTGTTTCGGCCTGGGTGCCAAGATTTTATTTTAAGGAAAACACACAGATATTCACAAAATATAATAATATTTACTTTCAGATATAGTACTAAAATGGATTTACAGTAATTAAAAAAACATTACGAGATATCTTGTTGTTGGCATTGCTAAATAAAATTCCTGTGATGAGTACTGCACAATAATAGAGATGTGTAATGATCCTCACTGGGAAAAACCCATTGCTGGGGGGTAGGATCACAGGTAATAGATAATAAAGTGTTATGTAAATTTGTTTTTAAAAAATATTATTATATAAAATTTTCGTTTATTCTTTCTAATAATTCCTAATTATATGTATTCCGTGAACTGCAACCAATCTAAACTTGTAGAGCAAACTACAAGATATCTTGTAGCTGGCAGCTTTGGTACAGATGCTTACTATGAGATATCTTGTAGTTTGCAGTGAATGGGTTAATGTTTAATTTTCTGACTCAAAAATCTCTAAATTTGATATTTATTAAATCAAAATTTGATTGAAACATATTACAATATTTAATTTATAATATTTAGAAATCTCACTTACATTATACAGTATATTAAAAGATTCAGCTGTGATGTAAATTTACATTTCAATTTCAAGAATAAAACTAACTGTAAATAATGATATTAAATATATTATGTTAAATTAGATCAATAAATATTGTGAAAAATTTTCTATTGTCAGGCTTATTCATTTTGACTTTTACTGTCTCTTTTATAGTTTTGATAACTCGAGATAAATAAAAATACATAATAACTATTTTTAGTAATTGATCGAAAAGGATATGTTTGATTATTAAAAAAATTGAATAATTGATTGTTACAAGTAATAGCAAGTAAATATTATTAGTATTAGCATATGACATAAGTATATGATATACCAATATCTTATTACAATAATATTTATTATTAAGAGTATGAGCCCTACTAATTAGTTTTGACATATTTTGTCATTTTATCATGAATACAGCTACATCTCAATATCAATTCAAGCATATTCATATTATTTCATGCAAGCTTAGATTTCTAATATAGAATCAATTTTGAAACATGTAATAGAATAAATAGTATTATGAATAAAAGAAATTAAATTGAAATGAAAGAATGTCGGCAGAATATTTGAAAGAATTACACAGAAATAACTACAGTACAGTGAAAACCAAAGCCGAATGTTAAAAATATTAATAAAATAATTTTATAAAGCAAAATTATAAAAACAATAAGAATGCTGACAAATAAGTAGATATGATTCATGTTACAGATTAGAAATGTCAATGGATGCAGATTTCACACAGATTAGTTATATGATTTAGTAATATTGATTATTAAATCATACTACTAATTATATAACTGAAGAATCCATTATTGTTCCATTAAACAATGGGAAGGATAATAAGAGTGAATGCAAAAATAAGAGGTTAATTAGTTTATTGAAATTAGAGAAAATATTGTGAATAATTTGATAAAAAGAATTCAAAACATGATGGCTAATATCTGAGATATTCGAATTATATTTTTGTTCTTAAAAATATAATCTGCATACCTCAGATATTAGCCATCATTTTGATTGAAAAATGTATGAATGTGAGAACGTTTACTGCATATTGAGTCACTTGACACTATCCAACATTTTTGACATAAATTTTTCAATATTTGTATTTATGAACAATCATATTCATTTTTATAACATAGTAATATTATATTTTAGTGTTTTTTGTGACATTATCTGTTTTTATGTAACAGTTACATCACAGATCTGATGATGTTGCTTATTCAATGATAGTGTGTTAATAGGATAATATATTAGGGAAATAAAGCATGAATTAGAATGAAGCAAAAAGTACGACAAATGCCTCATTTTTACTATATAAATAAATATATAGTAAAAATGAGACATTTGTTAGATTTGTCCATTTTTGTATTAATACAAAAATGGATTTTAATTAATTAAAATATCAAAGCATCCAAATATTTTTGTTTGCATAAAGTGTTGGTTGTTATTTAAAAGGATCAGAAGTTACAAAATGTATAATGCAGCAAAAAGTGTGGATCTTAAAATTAATGTTTCAAAAATAAGAACAATCTCAGTTCATATATAGACAGCTCAATGAGTATGCTAAACTCTTGTAATTTTTTATAAAAAAATTTCTTTGTAATATTTCAATATCTCATATAATCCTGTAATGTTAATATCATAGAATTCCAAACAGCCAAGAATTAATAATTGAAATGCATATTTCCACAGGGTGATTGGAAAAATTTGTACAGAACCAATAATAAAATTGCTTACTTAATTTCTTTTCATTAACTGATGCTAGTTTACAAAGTCCACCAGATAAGTGATACATGACCTTAAATTATGTTAATGTGTCTTTATAGATTATTCATGTGAATAATTTGTAAAAACAAATACCAGTCATCATTCCAATTTAAACTAAGAATAATCCTTATGAAAAAAAAAATAAGAAAATTATTGAAAAACAAATATCAATGTGGAAAGAGTGCAATAAGCAGATGAAAATATGTAGCCCTATTTGAGTAGAATGCTTAAAGAAAGGAAAGCTGATAGAAATTTTAAGATATATAAATATTGATACATATGTTACAAATCAATAATAGGGAAATGAAACTTTAATATTAACATTAAGAATCTCTCATAATCTCAATCTACAAACAATCCATTTCAAATAAAAATAATAATAATCCAAGAAAAACAATATACTTGCTGTGCAAATAACTATTCACAGTAAACCTCCTATCTTCCTTTTTAGGACTGATTCACACATGTCAGTGACACGTCTGCTCAGTTCTGACAACTTTCATGAGTGTTAGTGACCTAAATTATCATTTATTTGTTTTCCCATGTTCATGTTCAGACAAGTCTGGCACAGTGCCATACTTTTGCTTTCAGTGTCAGTTCAGTGTCTGTATTATGAAAGTGTTATATGTTTCCAACAATAATTTTTTACTTTTTCACGGATGTACTATGAGGAAGGAAATGTCTGCTATGAAAATGAATGATAAACAATTGATTGAATTGGTTCGTTAACATAGCATATTATATATGATTTATCTCATCTGAAGTATATGGATAGTACTCTGAAACTTAATATTTGGAATGAACGAGGGAAGGCAATGAAAACAGATAGCAAGTACTACATTACAATATTAAATGTACCCATTTATCATTTTTTAGCTTGATTCACTTCTTCATCCAAAATTATAGCAATCATAACCAATTCCTTGTCTGTAGACTGAACCATTTCAAAAAACACTGACTACAAACTAAATTGCATGGATAAGTATGAATAGACATTACTGATATGCTACTGATGTCACTGATATTGATCAGATACTGAACTGGCACGTCACTGACATATGTGAATTGACCCTTAATCACAATGCTTAAAATAGGCATAATTTTATAGTCTTAATCTAAAATGCTTAGCAAAGGAGATTCGTATTTTTTAAATTTTGTTAGATACATTAAGGACAATTAAGAAATATATATAAAAAGTTAACAGTATCCTGAAGATACCATTGTCTTCAAAGAAATGCCAATGATATGAACTAATTGAGCCAGTTATTGCCAATGATCCAAAACCTGTATCCAGTCATAAGTTCAGATTAAGATTTCATTATTTAAAAATAATTACTTTTTCAAATGTTATATACATAACATTTGATCTGAACTTATGACTGGATACAGGTTTTGGATCATTGGCAATGACTGGTTCAATTATTTATTTCTTTTGTTCCTTGACTGATTTTTATACCATTGGCATTTCTTTGAAGACAATGCTATTTTTAAGATGATCATAGAATTGAATATATACTGAAAGTTACACTCAACTTTATATGCACTAGACTTTCCTCAAAACTTTTTCTTGTTAAATATTTGTACTCTTAAGTTTGTCCATAAATTTGCACTTACTAGATTAATTTACAGTTACTAGATTCTTACTTCTTACTAGATTTCATTTTACAGTTTAACTTAAATTTAAGAATATAAATTTTACAGGTTACTTGATAATGCCAATCGATATAACAAGAAACTAAAACAAAACTTATTTTGTATGTTCAACATTTGGGTTTGCAGTCTGCATAAATATTATATTTTTATTTAACTACATGTTCAAAGAGCCAATCAAACCAAACAAATAAAATATTGATAAATAACAGAGGGAAGAATCCACGATATGTTAAAATCCCAGCTAAATGATAGATTACCTGCTGATGGTAGAGGTTTTACGTCACACATTGACACAGCATTGCCTATATAGCAGGTTTTTTTAATGTACAGTATATATATACAATGGCTGCAAGCCAAACTGGCTCACCATGCAAAAAAAAAGTTAACACTGACAAAAACTGTAGGAAAAATAAAGAAAGAAAAACTAGTACATTTTTAATTCACATATTTACTACTAGTACATTTCTTCAAAAATAAACAGCAATAGAACTCATTACAATGAAATAAAAATTACATTTAGAAAATAATTCCAAAATCTATGCACAAGCAAAACTGGCTCAGCTGATAAGAAAGATTGATAACTCGGAAATTAATATTTTGTATGCAGCCTTTTGTTCTTTATGACAATTGCCAATCTAGAAGGAATTGATTGCACCAAGTTTTTGCAAAAGGCTGGCAGAATTTTGCTCCATTCATCTATCATCTAAAAGTATATGTTTTAGATCAGTTTTATTATGTATTGGTCTTTTCTGAACTTGCTTATCAAGATAATCCTACAAATTTTCAATAGGATTAAGGTCCGGACTTTGAGGTGGAGTATCCATGACATGGGGACAATGATACAAGAGCTAAGATCGAACAGAATAGGCTTTGTGCTTTGGATCATTGTCTTGGTAAAAATCCAACCACCATTTAAACCCAATTTCTCGATACTTTGGGTAAATTTTTTGTTTTTAAAATCTGCAAATAGATCTTCTGATCCATTTTCCTTTCTATAAAATGAAGACTATCAGGTCCAGCAGCTGAAAATGAGCCCCAAACCATCACTGAACTAACTCCATGTTTAACAGTGGGTCACAAATATTTTAAATGAAGCTCTTCATTCGGTTTTCTCCATACATAGGAATTGCCATCAGAACCAACAAATGTTAAATTTAGATTCATCAGTGAACAAAACAACTTTCCATTATAAAAATATTTATATCAATGCTCTCTAGCAAACTGCAATCTTTTCTTTCTGTTTTGCTCACTGATGAGTGTTTTTTCCTATGTTTTCTTCCATATAATTCAGCATTTTGGAGAACATTTCTGATCGTTGATGGACTAGCCTGTTTTCCTAAATCTTTTTTGACAATTTCATACGAGAACAACTTGCTTTTTTAGACTATGTAGGTCAAAAATGCACCAGATGCAAGTATTAAAAAATTTTTTAATGAGTAGAACGTTTTCGGACCTACTATGACTACTTTTATTCTTAAGAAGCATGTACTGAGGAGGGACCCATAGTAGGTCCGAAAACGTTCTACTCATTAAAAAATTTTTT
>WUQG02061178.1:0-28049 GCA_011317285.2 Androctonus mauritanicus | reverse complement strand
CCTAAATTTAAAACTTTGATATGCTTTAAACAGTAGCCTAAATGAATAAATAAAATGTCCTATTTTTATAATGAAAAATTTCCAGCTATTGATTAGCATGATGATTGCACCAGATTGTTTAGTTAATGCAATTTAATTCTAACCAATCGAATTTCATACTCGAAGGGTTAAAGCAATTGTTAATACATTTTACTGAAAATTCAATTACACAAAGAAACGAATGGAAGGACAGTTTGGTTGCTATAATCCTAATTGTTTACCATTGACCCTGTACATCAAACGACAGCTATAAACAGAACAAGAAATGATTGCGAACCAACTTCCTGTGGCTTACAAAGGTCACCAAACGTCAACTTACAATAGCGATAGAAGAGGAAATTTCGTTCTTCTATCTGTTTTCATCATCCAAAAGAGATTTCTAAAAATATATCTATCCAATTAAATTGAGCACGAATAAATTAATTTTGCGTTAATCATCAAGAGCATATCTCTTTCTCTAATAGACTCAAATGAGTGTTTTTGTAACAACGTCGTGTAATCTTAGCATATTGAACTCCCGACTAGAGTGCTATAAGATCTAATCTACTACTGACTCTAAAAGAAAAAATATATATCAGTAACATAAACAGTATTGTGTTACAGATATGTGAGGAATTTCCCGATCTATCTTCACTTTACCAATATTTTACTCGTGGCATTTCAGTGTCGATGATCGAACTTTTTATATAAAACTTACAATTAAGCTTATTAACAAATATAAATTTTAAAAATAGAATAAAATTATTATTTAATTTATTAATATCGTATTAATGCTTATGTGTAAGTACATTGTTTTATATAAACTTCTTTCGTATAAATTTATTAATGCATAACGCCCATCTTGTCATTTTTATTTCTGTAGCAGTTAATGACAAACTATCTCAGACACATGATCGCCATGTGTTATACTGTATATGCCATCCTAATAATAACTCGATCACCTGCCAATGTTACAAGAATTGGTAACGACCCAAGAAGAAAAAGAATTTAATGTATCTTCAACTAAGTTGGAGGTCCAACGGGTGAGTAATTTGGTTACAGTAAACACAGTACTATCAACCATTAAAATGTACTTCCTCTTTTTTGATATACTGTACCTCAGAAGTGGTATATAAATGTATATACACAAATCGTTTCCTGAACATTTAGTTTACATACGAATCTAGAAAATATAAACTTATATAGTTGTTTACAAAAAGAAAAAAAATAGTATATTATTCTATTTATAAAATGAATAATTCAGGATGTTGATTTGAATGTGAAATCATTAAAATAGTATTTATTTCATGTTATGTTCATTGCATCGCTTTTATTGATTCTTGTTATCAAAGGCTAAAATTTAACTAATGTTCGGAGTTAAAAAAAATGGCTTACACAAAACTTCTTAGTTTTGAGAAACCGTCAGATATTTATTACAATCTCCAAGTTGATAAGAGTGTGAAAGCAATGTTTTAATGGGTATTTCAAATGAAAAATGACACTTAATGTTAAAAACAATTAAGCCTACTCCTGGTGAGTCAGTACTGAATTCAAAAAAAGAAAAAAGAAACCATTAAAATAGTATAGGCCTACTCCACCCGTCTGACTATCATTCCACTGAACAAAACAACGAAAAAAAACCCCTTTCTTTATTGTAACTGTTTTAATCAAGATTTGGGTTCTTTTTTCCCTATTTTTTAGATTCCTATCATGCGAACAATGAGAGGTTTGCAGTCATATATAACAACAAATAGTCTTTTATATATTTCTTGGATGTTTTATGTCCCTACTTTTGCTTTAGACTCGCTGAAATCAATACCAAAAATCAATAGCAAGAATTGAAAATATTTTGAGGAGAAATTGAAATAATTAAATTATATCAATAGTTCTTTATATTTTAGTTACAAAAATTAAATTACATCAAGTGTTTTATGGTATAAATTAATATATTATCCTATTAATATATATGTATTAAATGATAATTAAAATTTTTACTGTGATAAAAGACACGACTTTTTTTATATATATTATTGTTTCTAATTTGTTAGTTATATCAACATATAGGTTTTGTGCGTTTGTTTAGCTACTGTTTTTATATAGAATTTTTTTATTTTTTTTTTTGTTATTTTTAGAATGCATTTTATTGATTTATTTGGAACAATATACTTTATGGAAATATTGATAAATAAATACAATTTGTTTATGCGCTTAGTATCAGAAATCTGAGCAACTAACAATTAAAGAAATTAAATTAATATAGCATTAATATTTCTAGAATTTTTTCTAAGTACAGTTTAGTTTTAACCCTTTAGTAATTTTATGTTAATTTTTTTTTAAGTGAAAGTTTCCTTCATTTAGTAAGACGTCAAATTGCCTAACTGGTGGTAGATTGGGCCACCCACACAGCACTGATGACAAGGCGGATGGAATGGAGGGAGGATCTACGTAATCCCATCCTGTCAGTTAAAGTAAGAAGAGAGACGGAACTATCCCGACATGCATCAGGATTTGGTCACCCCGGTCACACCGGTGCCGTTTGACTAAGCGTAGTCGTCTTTGTCTTAAAGTTGTGTCACGTTTGCTTAATCGGTTTCCTGAAATGATAGTTCCATTCTCGAGGGTGGCCTCTAATGAGAATCATAAAAAAAAAATGGTCCAAAATAAAAAAGTTCTCCATATCTTTCCAAAATGCAAATTAGTTAAAAAAAAAAAAAAATAAGAAATGAAAATAAACTGCGAGACAGTAGAGAATTTTCTTGTTTATAATAATGTTTACCAATGTATAAGGTAAAATGCAAAAAAATAAGAAAATTCATTGTTAAAATATTAAAAAAAAAGCATCATAAAATAGCGAAACAACAAATATTGTTATCGAAGTTTCATAAAAACAAGAAAAATATTGTTGTTATAAACATTAAAAAATACAAATAGGAAAACAGTATTGTGACAACTTTAAAAATACAAAAAAAAAGAAAGAAATGTTTTGTTTTAAAAGCAACAAAATCTTATATTTTACTATAAATTCGAAATTTAAAATGATAAATACGAAGCAAAAAAATGATAACATTATAGCTCAGGAATGTAAAAAAAATCAAATATTGAAAGTGATCGAACAGTAAAATTACATAAAAAAAAAACAATAGCCTTATGAGAACAGTATAAAGATAAAAGAATATTATTAGAGAAAACACTAAAAGAGAAAAAGTAACCATAGTAATAGCGATAATATATTTACGGTACACATATATAATCTTGTTATATTGATAAAAGAAATTACAATATTTCAGAATAAAATTATCAAGAAAATTAAATGATAATGAGTAATAAAACTATAGCAATTAAAGAATAAATGTAATAACTTTTATTTGAAGGAATTCGATCAATATATTATTCTGATACAAATCTTACGAACGATCCTATTAATATTTTATTTATTATTTTATAAATAAATAAACATCTATTTACAGTTTTTTTAATTTACTAATTTAATATTAAATTTAATTAAAACTAAAATATTAAAAAAGAATAATATTGGAATTTTAAAAGAATATCTTACTCGGCAGATGGAGCCAGTATCGAATAACATGCAACATTTATATCCTAAAACAAAATGCAAGGTAAAAAGATTTGTAAAGAATAAAAATATTATAATCAACTAAAATTTTATATAGATGTAAATTCTGTATTACTTTAAACGAATTATTCTATCTTTTATAAATATAGTATTAATGTGAGATTTATTTTCTTTATCAGTTGTCTTAATTTGAATAATAACATTTAAAGCGTAATTTAAACGTAAAAAATGTAGAAAAAATTCCGCTTGTTCAATGGACATCTGAAATACAACGCCATACAAATGACAGATTTATGAGATGCGAAAGCTGTGGTTGTAAACAATGAACATTTCCATATGGTGAGTATTTTCAATTTGAACAGATCTTATATCTGTTAAAATTATTTAACCTACTATAATTACAGATTCAGATATTTTTCTCTGAAAAGCAAATTATATGCTATTGATAACATTAAAAATCAGTTTATTCTTCTTTATATCATTTAGTTTATCTTATAGATATAAATACTTACTAAATTCAGCATTAATTAAAATGTCAATGAGGAAGTACATTTGTTATAATTTTACTCTTATTCTCTTGTAATATATTAGATAGATGTCTGAAATGGTTGTTAGCCTAAAGATTAAAAAAAATGGGATTAATATATATAAATAGCAATATAAAGAATTAATCTAAATAAGCTAAATTTAATAGATTTTTTTATTATTATTTTTCCCCTGGGTAAGATAAACATGATAAACAATACAATGATTAACAAATTATCATTCATGTAAAAATAAGAACATTTATTTAATATCTAGTCTTTGTTTTTCTTAGAAAATATTGATGCAAATTATTTTAAACACCACACTTAGAAACAATTTATTTCAAAAATACTGTGCATACAAAGTTAACACTACTAATTTACTTTTAGAATCTTCTAATTTACTTACTGTATATTTTTATCCATTAAAAATTAAATTAACTTTCATGAAAATAAAAGATTCGTTTAAATAGCTATTTTAAATTAAAACAATGAATTTTCTTAATTAAGTTCTTAATAAGTTTAGAAAATCAAATTAAGAAATATGTTGAAACAGAAACGAAAAAAAAAAAAATTATATTATTTCGTAACTAAGAAAGCATATTAAAATTTTGTCAAAATTTAATTTATTATTCATATAATGAATATTTATGATAATGTTGGTATTTTTAATAAAATTGTTATTGAAAAACTGGAAAATTTTTCTTCTATTTCTTTGAAAATATAAGGATTTAAAATATATTTATTGTTATTATTTATACAGTGTGCTTTTTAAAATGACTGTATTTGAAGTAACTTAAAAAAATTTTCAATTTATTTATTAAATAAATTTAAATATGGAAAAATAATCTATAAAATAAACTGTAAAATTAAAATAATTAAAATGGATTCTTGCATCATTTACAATTCTTTATAGATTATTATTATTTTTTTAAAGCTACAATTTTTTAAGACTATCTCAAAATAAAGAATTTAAAAAGAAACAGAACTTTATTTTGTAGTTTATAATATTTATTTACTATAGATATGGATATGAAGTGCGAAATGATATAATTTTGTTGTATTTTATATACAGAAATCATATCTTGAAATAAAATACTGTGCATAATAAAACATATAGTATTTCATTTTAAGAGATGATACATAGTAAAAATTTTCAGTAAACTAAATTTTTTATACAGGCTTGCATAGCAAGCCTGTATAAAAAAAATTGATATTTGAATTTTAAATTTAAATGAATTTTTTTCTTGATATTTGAAATTTTTTATGTAAAAAATTCAGATATCTTTATTCAAATTCATTCTTATATAATTTCGTTAGTAGGGACCTATCGTTTTGGATAATAAATTTAATAAAATTTATTTAATTAATATAATTTAAATTTTTGATAATCAATTTGATTTTATTGCTATTTTCATTCTATAGATTAATCAGTTCATAATAGATTTAAGATCTACTCTTAAAACTTTAAATTTTTGTAACAGTTTCAAAAATTTTAAGTTTCAAGTTAAATCACGAGGCAATAAGATTTAAATATTCGTTTATTAAAATTTACATTAATAATTTGAATGAATCAAACATTGATAGTGTCATAATTATTTATATATTATTTTTAATATTATTGTAAAACATAGTTTCTTCAAAATTTAGTTTTCCCTGAAATTAAATTATAAATTTTATATAAAAATATGACTATGAATATTATAAAACTAATTAAATATACTTTAAGTATAAACTATTAAAATTTTATCTAATAAAAATACTGTATTCTGTTTTTATTTTACCCAAACTTCATTATAAAACTAATTTTTTTTTTTCGAATAAAAATAAAAACTTTCTAAATTTATTAAGTTTAAAAATCCGTCAAATTTCAGATTTTCCTAAAGCTGTTATTGTCTATCAACCTTACCATTTATCAATTTAATATCTAACAAGATTCAGTTTTGTTCTTCGGGAAAAAAATAAGGTTTTAGAAATATCGATTTTTTATCGATCTCTTTTTTTTTTCTATCCAAACATTGAAGGATTTTTTCTTATTTAATCTTCAAATTTGTGTAGTTAAGAATTAATTCTTAAGAATTTTATACATGATATATATATTATATAAAAATTGTAAAATTATTGTTGGGTAATTTTTTAGACTACAGTATATGCGTAAACTCAATTATGCTTATAAAAGAAAGGTTTGAAGTGGATTTACTATTTTTCACTTCTTATAGAAAGATTAAGAAAACGGATCTTTACTTATCATGAAAATTATTACAAAGAGTGTATAGAAAAAATTGCTTATTTTAATTAAATAAATCCATATAAATATCGAAGAACAAGATAGATTGTTAAAACAGTTATCAAATTAGATTTTTACTTATCTTTTTTTTTATAAGAAAATGTCAAATAATTCGAAGATCAGGTGGAGTATTTACGTGACTATATATGTATATATAAATTAATCCGATACTAACAGCAATTGAGATGATGTCTTTTTGAAAAACAACCGACTTGTGAACAATGTCGAACATGGGACGGATGGGGAGGAGTTTTCAGACAAGAAGGTGGAGCTACATGCCAGAAGTGACGTCCGATTCAGTTTGGAACAGCGAACTGGAAGCGAGCAAAAAACCATCTCCAGCTGGCAACATCAGTTCGTGGCTCCCTTTAAAAGAGACATTAATTTTGCTGATAGTTCAGTGAGACCTTATAGTGCGACAGTAACCAGACAGATTCTGGTTAGCATTATTGTGTGCGCCATGAGTCTGGTTGGCGGTTACAGTCAACCGGCGTACGCCTCTGCCGACACTGTATATTCTCCATACTATCAAACTCGCTACGAATCGTCAGCTACTGTACCAGAACAGTCGTATTATCCGTCAGCCTGGAGTTACAATACAAGTCCCAATATGTCACCGGCGAGCACCGATTACAGCCCGCCACCCGGTTACGTTTCGAGCCCGAACCAACTGTCAGTAGGACAGAATGGGATGATTGTACAGGAAGAAACACACATTCATCAAGGAGTGCGCGTTGTGAAAAGAAGGGTTACAGCCAACAGAAAGGAACGAAGGAGGACACTCAGTATCAACAATGCCTTTGCAGAATTGAGAGATTGCATTCCAAACGTCCCAGCAGACACAAAGTTATCCAAGATAAAAACATTGAGACTGGCCACCAGTTACATCGCCTATCTAATGGACTTGTTAGCTCAAGATGACCCTGGAAGAGCCCCCGAAGGGGGATTTAAAGCGGAACTGACCAAAAAATTAGAATCTAGAGAAGAAAGGAGGAGAAAAGAAATTGTAAGTCGATGCCAAACAAATTTTGTTTCATTTTTTTTCCTTCCTCCCGTAGCATTTTTAATAATTAAATCTAAATTTGGAAAGCGCGAGTAGTCAAAAACATAATAAATTTTTTCGACATCATATGATCCTCTGGTGCTATTGAAAGGTCCATTGAATGAAACCGAATTCTATTTTTGACTTAAGATTGGTAAAAGAAGAAGAATTTTAAATTAATTACGAAGTTGAAATACGATACGACTTCTTAAAACTTCAAAATAAAAATATTAAGAGCATAAGGGCTTAGAAGATTTATTTATCATCTTTGCTACTCCTTATAAACGAGGGATCGGATTGAAGTAAAAATTGAAGGTCTAGCCGAAATTTAGGCTTCGAATTTCGAATCAAATTATATTTTTTATTATTTTTTAATTACTATTTTACAATACAGTACATTAAGAATAGGTTTTAATATAAAAACTTATTTATTTCTTTAATCTATTTTAGACTACTGTATATATATATATTTTTTTCTTTATAATAAATAGTAAAAATATGCGCATTATCCAATAATGCTTTTTCTTCAAAGTAATTTAGGCCTAATATAAATAACATTTAAACTTTAGCATTTTCTGCACTATATAAATTTATTTTTCTAATTAAAATATCTGTAATAAATGTTAATATATTAAGCTATATCAGTTTTCGGCCGTTTATGATACCAAAATATTGCTTAATAGCAAATAGGCCTATAAAAAAAAGATTTTTCTTGTAGGCCTGATATCTCAGGTCGGCCTTCGAGTTATATCACACAGTTTTAGAATTAATCAGACTAACTTAGATGAGTATAGAAACTTGTTTGATTTGTGAAAGTGCCGATGATCGGAAGCCAAGGAAGTGAAGCATCACTGCAGTTTCTTCGAAAGAAATCCCGAGGAAAAAATGACAGACAAGAGCAACTAGAGAAAGCATGGCTGGTGTAAAAAAAAAGAAAAAAAAAAGCATATTTTGATGGCGGAAGTTTGAAGTCGGCATCCTCTGATTTTGTTTTTTTCCCTAAACATATCTGTCACCGAGACTAAGTGTCAAGTAATGAAAGCTGACGGAGACAGGAATTAGCACATTCTACACAAGCCTGTTGCACAACTGACTGATTTTGGACAGCTAAAAATAGTGTGACACTTGTTGAGTCTTCAACAATAGCTGTCCTGTTATAAACTCAGGGGGAGATGGAACCGTCAAATTGACCTCAACCGTCCGGAACCCTAATTGGAATCATATTGCTTGGTCCACGCTAACAGCTTCTCCAATAACAAACCTTCTTTTGACCTCCTTCAATCGTATAATCTCATTTTTCTGTTTATAAACTTCCTCACTATTAATTTAATTAAACATGTTATTATAGACACTACGTTTTATTTTTCAGATATAAAAAACATACAGTAAATATATATAATTTTTAAGTTTTGATTCCAATTTTGTTGAAAAATTGACAAGCGCTTAACTATGAGGGTTTGTTATTCGTTAACCGATAATCCTTTGACCTTCTTAATCTCATTTTATGTTTATAAATTTGCTTCAGACGATATTCTTTGATCTAATTCATTTATTACTACAGAAATAAATTTTATATTTGGTTCTCTCCATTAGCACGATTTAGAGATTAAAATACTGAAGAGATTAAAAATTCTTAAATAAATATTATTGAAACGGTTATTTTAATTATTGTTTATCAAATAATAAATAATCTAGACATAAAGAGTCTTCGCTTGTCTAAATCATTATAACTAATCATGTTTTCAAAATTTGTATACTATTTTTAGCATATAAAAGTTAAGACAATGATTAATATAAGGATAAAGTTGAAATTTTACCAAATTCCAAACTAAAATTACTTTGTCTGGAAGCATATTTTTATTTTATTGTAATGCAAAAACAATAATGGTTAACATTTTCATGCTTTAATGACTTTTCGTTAGTTCGTTGTTTTTTAAGGAATTTATAATAATTGTATATATTCTTTTAAGTATTCCTAATTTAATTTCTTTTGTTTCACCTAGTTTAGAAAGAATTTAACTTTAGAATTTGAAATAAAAACATTAAGAGTTCTCCGCTTCATTTATTCAAGAGTAATAAATGTTTTTATTCTGATTCTAGAATAAATGAAATGGAATATTTTTTTCATCAGAAATTGATGATTTATTCGACTTATTCTAGAATATTTTAGAATAAAAATTGCATTTCATTTCATTCCAGAATGCAGGAAAATGCTTGCTATCAATTTTTATAATAATTTATATCGTAATAGAAAAACCCAAATTTTAAAATAAATCCAGTAAAATTTTCAGGATGATTTAGGATATTTTAAGAAGTCAACTAAGATTTTTAAGGTGACTATAAAAGATTGTTTCAGAGGTAATTTCAGAAATTACTCTGCAATTGCAGCGGCATCTTTAAGATGATATATAGGCAGGTTTAAAATACAAAAAGAGCTAGCTGGCTCGTTTTTATAATAACTTTACGAAATTTATTTTGTAAGAAAAAATATATAACTTAGTGCTAAGTTTATTTTCCGAAGAATCTGAAATCTAACTTAAGAATTTCTAATAATCTTATAACCGAAAATATATTATTTTAGTTTGTATTCTGATGTATATTTGTAAAAATCTAAAAAAAAAATCGGTTTATTTTTAGATTACCTAAGAAAATTAAATATATATAGTTTTAAATCTTCAGTATATAAAGAATTAAATTAGTGTTAGATAGCATCAGAGTTTTTTAAAATTTCATTTAAGTGCTGGCCTTTGTATAGGTGTAATGGCCTTATAAACTCTTTTATCTAGGCAATAACTTGTTTGTTTTGATTTTTTTTGAAATCGAACCCCGCAATTACTGTAATATCGCATCCACTCCAGATATGATGGAAAGTCTACTCAATCTTTACTGACAGAAATTTCTTCTTTTTTTAAGAAACATCATCTCGCAGAAGCAATAGGATCTATTCATAGGATAATCCAAGGATCAAATCCTAGATCTTAACTAAATCACATTACGGAGGCGAACACATTCATCTTATATGAATCAGACTTTATTCCTTCTTCTTTTTTTTTTTATGGGAATATAGATAGCTTCGCTATCATACGAATAAAAAAATTGTCAATTCTAAATCTCATAGGAACTGATTTAAAATCTTAGAAGGTCGTCATAAAACTAAAAAAATATGTGGGTTGAAAAACAAAAGTCGATATATCTATCGTAGTAATATAAATGCGCATGAAAAAAATTTGATTACGAGTAGCAGAAAATAGGATAAGTTTTTTTTTGTGTTTACATTTCTTATTCTCCACTCAGAATTGTTATTTTAAGCAACTGCATTGATGATTCATCTCGATATATCACACATTTTATATGTTTATATATCCATTATGGTGTCAGGTTTCGATTTATTATGTATATACAGTACAAGAATTGCTATGATAAAATCAAAAAATATAAAATCTGAGAATTAGTTAATGTCCATAATAATTGATTATACACACATATATATATATGAAATACATAGTCATAAATAAAATTCAAGTATAGAATAATATAATGTTTGTATTTTATCTAATGAAAAATTTGGAGATTTTATACTTCGAATTAATTTCATTTTAAAATTGTTTACTCAACAGATGGAGACACCAGTTTAAATTAGTTAAATTTTTTTATTTTTTTTTCTAAGAATTCAGTTTAACTGGTTTTTTTTATTATTATTTAGTCATAAGTATATCAGAGCCAGTATGTTTATTTTAAACTTAAATATAAATATTATATGTGAAATTTGTAAACAATCTTGCAATTATTTTTATTGGTTAAAAGAACATGCCTGAGAAAAAAAATCCCTGTTTTTGAATTCTTTAATCTGATCATCTTTAGGAAGAAATTAATTTGAGAAATTGAAAAAAACAAAAAAAAATTATAAAGTGTTCTGTTTAATTTATTTTTTAAAAAAAAGTGCTTTATTTTGACTCAGGATAAATGAAACAGATTATTTTTAATCTGAAATTAATGTTTTATTTTAAGTAATTTTAGAAAATTTTGGAATAAATGTAACAGAATATTTTATTTTATCAGTTTCTTCAACTGATACGTTATTTTGTTTTAATAATATTAGATAATTCCAGAATAAATGTAAGCATTTTATATTGTCAGTTTCTTTAGAAATTGTTCATTTCAGTAATTCTAGAAAAATCTGGACTAATTTGTAACAGATCATTTTATCAGTTTCTTTAGGAATTTATGTTTTATTTCAGTCATTCTAGAATACAAAAAAAGTATATTTTCCTCCTGTTTATAGAGTATTAAGTCTTTTATTTAATATGTTCTATAAGTACAAAAGGAAAATAAACAGTTTATCATTTTAATTTTAAAAAAATGATTGATTTTGATTTTCAGTATAAATAGGAAATTCGTTTTTCTAGAAAACTACGCATTTTATTTATGGGAACACGGGAAGAATTTATTTATGCAGTAATTAAGACGTCTAAGAAACAACATTAAGAAAAATTTTTATAGCTAAAATACTAAAAATAACAAGAAACAATGTTTAGTTGATTAGATCTTGCATTTCTTCTCGATTCGAGTAAAAAAGTTAAAAATAGCTCAAGAATAGTCAAATAAAAATAATCTATTGATAAAAATATCAATTTATGTGCGTACGCGAAAATAATTTATCGAGATAAAATGAGTTATGTATCAGAATATAGATGAAAGATTGTAGAATTAAAACTATCTTTCAGATTAAGAGCTTTATACTACAGTATATATATTATTAGAAGCGAAATTAAAGTTCATTACTGACAGTATTACGTTTCTGGCAGGAGGCCTGCTCTTTTCTAAAAATGTTATTAGTAGAATTTAGTGACAACATTCTGTTATATTAGATAAAATTTATTCAAATTTTATTTTGATATGCCTACTGGAAGAAGTGTAATTTAAAATTACACATCTTCCAGTAAAAGGAAAAAGATAAAAGGATTAAAATTATGTCGTAATAATGAAAATAATATAAAATAATGATAGTCTATGACCTTATACAACATTTAATATGAAATTAAAAGTTAACTCTAGAGTTTCCGAGAGTGTTTTGTATTAATTTGTCAAAATAAACTAAATACCGACTTATATCCGAACTTGAATGTAACTTAATTAGATACTGTAAGTTATTGGCTTGTTAAAAAAATTAGACAAAATTCTGAAAATTTCCATTCTTTATATTTTATTTTGTATCTTATAAGATAATGAAAAAAATTAATTAAAATTAGATGCTTTGTCATATTATACGAACAGAGCAGTTAGTGCATTTGCATTTCTGAAACTACGATACTTTCATTCTGCATTAGAATATTTTCACTCATTTCTTTTGTTAAGTTTTCAAAATTAATTTTTATCCGAAAAATATAGGTGAATATAAGCCGACGTAAAGTTACCTAATTAATCTTTTATAAAACAAAGCCTTACTAATAAAAAAATTAATAGGATCTGAATCAATTTTGAAGAAGGATCTCAACTAAGGAAGGAATATAAAGGAAAAATTATATTATTCTTTTCTACATGTTTCGTCTATTACTCTTATTCCTATTTTTATCAGCTAAATGTTTTATGATTTTAGTCTATTGAATCTCGACATTCGTTGCTTTGCTTAAAACTAGGTTTTTACATTGAAACAAAGCGCTTAGGCCCATTCTATATAACTTTACATAGCCAAGTGAATCATAGACTATTTCTAATGTTGTTCACATTGCATTATAACTTATAGAATTAACAAAAATCCATCGTCTATTATCATAGCCAGTGTTATAATTTGAGCCTAAATGGTTGAGTGTTTTACATTGAGAAATTGTTGATCTAGTCGAAAAAAAATTTTTTTAGACTAGACCAACAAATTCTCTACTTGAGAATAGAAAAGTAAATAAATTTCTGTATATTCCTTTCTTGGCCGCTTAAATCATCGTGAAGGCCTACGTGTTTTAATTGCTATAAATTAATTTTTTTGAATGAGAAAAAAAAGAAATTATAAGAATTGTTCTGATTTTTGGCGTTGGCTTGTATTTTTACAGAATGCTCTGAGAGACGGAACTTGGCGGTCCGAATATTACTCCTCAAGCACATCTAACTATTTAGGCCTACATAACTCTGGCGACTTCTCAGTGAAAAAAGTAGGTCTTTTCTTCTTTATAGATTCAAAAATTCAGTTTTAAACACGTTTTTCAATCGTTTTGTTAGTTAGTTAATTAATATCTAGATCCGAATAAGATTAATTCGATAAAGTAGCTGTAAAAAAATCATTATACCGATAGTTTTTTAAACATATCTAAACGGTTTTTGTTGTTGTTTAAATTTTTTTTCACTTACTTTATATAAGAAAACTTAGGCCTGCTATGTTAATTTTTAATTCTATTTTATTTTAATTTCTATCGTAACATTAATCCGAATAAACACCGTAAAAATTAATGATTTTGTATAATTATTAAGCATTGTTAAACGTAATTAACTAACGGGTTAAAAAGTTAAAAAATGTGAATGTTGTCGGAATATTTTAAACAAAACTTTTAGATAAACAATAACAGTATTTTTAGAATTAATAAATAGGCTGTGTATCTGTCTAGAGTCATCTTTTGATCATTTAATATTATAAAAAAAATTATCGACTTAATGAATAGAATAAAGTTTCCTATTACAATTTTAAGTTGGTATAAAGAGCGTGCAGCATTATTGTTATAATCTAAATGTATAGATCTGTTAACGTTTTGCAAAATTAGCATTGAACGAGTTTTGCATATTAAACGCTTGATCTGTTACAGTCGGTATTTTTTGTTTTTTTAATGCGTTATCGTTTATTTTAATGGAGAAAATGGAAGTTAGCTACTACAAATTTTATAATAATGTATACTTCATTCGACTTTCCTGATGATTAAAACAAGCGAGAAGGCATTTCGTCTTAATATAAAAGAAATGCTGGGAACATAACGAAAGAAGAAACATCCGAATTACTTAAAAGTCAACAAATCTTTACTATATCCAGATATTGCATCTGCGAAACATTGCAGAGGTGCTCTAGAACGTAAAAGAATACGACACAACCCGAGAAATGAGATCCTATTGGAAGAGAGAAAATAGCTTTTCTCTCCAATGCGATAACAGAAATGATATGCTGGGTAATTGAATTAGGGAGAATCAGTGAGGCCGTGGTCTGGCACGATGGCCAAACGTTGGCCAAATTGAATTAAGCAACGAATTTACTGTCTGTATTGTCGCCTGTAGGGACTGCTTGGCCCAATGTCTCTCTTCCACTCAAATTAATGGCTGATTGATGGTCTGCTCCGCACAAACCACTAAAAACTTCATAATTAGTCCATTTGTCTCTTGATGCGGATGCGGTAAACATGATAATGGATAGCTGTTGGCGAGGTATTTATCCTGTCCAAAATTATAGTTGGACCATCGATTTTAAGAAATTAAAATGTTGCAAACTCATATGTAGATTTTCTGCATAATGCCTTAGATCGGTAAGTCCTATCAGATAGAGAACAAATATCTATCGAAAGAAGAGATTTAAACTCTGAAATCTTATTAGAATACATTCAAAAATAAAGATTTCGTGGCTAATACAAGTTCAAAACTGTTTAAGTTTTATTTATATTACGCAAGGCTAATAATTTTAGTTCTATGCATCTTTCTCAAACTATCATGTAATTATTGTTCAAATGGATTTTTAATCCATTTGAACAATAATTACACGATATTCTTCAAAAATTTTATTTTAAAAAGTTTTGTGTATTATAAATGAATATTCTCAACTTAAACTTTTCCAAAAATCGAAAACAAAAGAAATATGTCGTTTGCAATTTATTGCAGAGATATATTTTAGTAAATAACATTTTTGGAAAGTACATTAGTAGAAAATGCAGAATTATTAATTTATGTTATTAAGCACTAACATTTAGCAAAGAATAAAGATTTTTTTTACTATTTATGATCCTATATACTGATTAAACGATATTTTGACGAAGGCTTATTTCAAATTTTATCGCTCAAATTACGATTCTAAAATTATTATTTGATGCCGAAAATACGATAAGTTACGTGTGCCGGATGAAAAAATAAACAAGAGAAAGCTAGATCATAGATTGAATTTTTTTTTTTACTTAATAAATTCTTTCTACTATAAATATTTCAATTTTTCCAGTTTTATTCAAATAATAAATTCATCTTACGCATTGTGAACCAACGTAAATTGTTTCAGGTTACGATCATATATATCCATATGCATTTTTTTATGTAAATTAAGTTAAAAGTGAATGGGAATATTCGTCATTTTTTTCTTATCAGAGTTGCAGTCATCGTTTGGAAGAGGTTCTGCAAATCATCTGGCTTCTGCCAGATAATCATTAATGGACATTGTTATAAATATTGACTATCCGTATCACGAAAATATTAAAAGAAAAGATTATTTTATTATTAGTTTTTAATATTCAATTGGAATTTTTTCTGATATATAAATAAATATAAATATTTTTCTATGTTATATGTCTTTCTAGTTTTATTGTGATGAGAATAAACACATCCATCGAATAGCTTTCAAAAATTAGTTTAAAGTGTCTTGAAAAGTAACTGAAAATTATCAATATTAATAGGAGAAAGAATAAGAAAAAAAGAAATTCAGAAAAGGATTTTCCGAAATGAATTAGATGATTTCTTGCACTTGACAATTTATCAAAACTCCCTGACCGCTAACAAGTAAAAACAGTTTATCCCATTGGGATACATCTGCTTCGTTTCACGTCAATTATATCAAAGATATATCTACAAACGAACCTACAAAGACATTATAAGTTTTGCTAACTGAAATTACTGCTCCCTGTACTTTTTCTGACAATTGATGTTTATGATCTTGTAATTGTATTCGGTAATATTTTTTTCTCCTTGTAAAAATTATGCTAGACAACATAGAAATATGTTTAATTTATTAGACATTACCTATAAATCCTAATGGATTTTTACGCGTGTAACATTGTATATAATTGGTTTACTAAAATGAGAATAAATATTTTGATGATTTGTAGTTTTATAATTGGATCTAATGAGGAACTGTCACTAGGAAAACCGACGCTTTTATTCTCTTGAAGAAGTTAATCGATTCAGAACATTTTTTAAGACAAAAGTTTTATGTTTTAATAGTTTATATCATCTATTTTTATGTGTTTATTTTAATTAGGTAAATTTGTTCATATATTTATGTTAATTGTTTGATCTTTGATAGTAGACTATAGTTCGCATATATTTCGTTTAACGAATGCATTGCTCTTTAATTTTAGGTTTTGTTCTCATATATTTAATATATGAGTTATTATTTTGATTTGTTTGTTTTTACGCGTTTCGTGTGGATGCTATCTATTATTTAATCTTTTTATTTACTTATTTCTCTATATATATACTAACATTCTCTTATTTCGCCTTTGTTTGCTTATCATTTTGCAATTTTAATTCTGCTTGTTTTGCACTATCATTTAATAAAGCATACAGTATAATTTATGATTATGGTTGTTTTCTGCACATTAATATATTTAATGTTGAATTCCATAATGTTAACGTCATGGATAGGTACAAATATAATGCACCTGCTGATGACGTATCATGCATCAATCTTAGGCTAGAATGCACTAGACAAATATTGCTGTTTACTTTGTTCTACCGCTTTTCTACCCGAACTGTTATTGATTATTCGTCATTCGTTTACTTTTTACATAATTTCTGGATAAATTGTTTTAATACTGCAATAACCAATGCGTAATATTGGCATACATTTTCATTTCTGTTAAAAGTATTATGATTTATTATATAGAAATGTGTGGATTATTATCATGTTTATAGGAATAAGGGTAAATTCGGAAGTGATGCATAAGCAAACTAGCCCCGTATCACCCAAACAAATAAACATTCGTAACCAGAGTGAAGGCTGTTAGCAAAATGTACTATACTCTAATGCCTGACAAATTGACTGCCTATTGAGAGAAAAACTGCACAAGATTGGATCACTGCCAGCCGTTGCTATGACAACCGAGATGCTGCCTTCTGACTTATTGATGCTCGAGATGAGGATGGACTTCCATGTGTCTGGATGTCTTCCGCCATCAAAAGATCGTTTTTTCCACTTTATAAGAAAGCAATCGGGTGATGTATTGTGGGATTTTCGAATAAAAGCGTTTATCGTAAAGCCTAAATTCCCATTAAAGAAAAAATAATAATAAATTATTTTAGGTATTGTTAACCAATCTTAAGAATTTAGACTCCATTATCTATATAATTCTAGTAGACACATCTCCAGAATAGACCTTCTAAATAGGAACAGCTGCACTTCGCATCCCCTACCCTGACTCCACCTATTATGATCAGAAGAATGAAATTAGATCTGATCCTATCTAGTTCTGATCTAAACGCTGTTAATTCAATTCTTCTTACGTTAAATTTTTTTATATGAAAGTAAAAGATACTAAACTATATAGATTAGCTAATTTTATTTATTTCGTATATTTAGGCAAACCTCATAGCGGGCAACGGAACCGAAAAGAAGTCGAAAGGAAGAACTGGTTGGCCACAACACGTCTGGGCTTTGGAACTGAAACACGATCCTTGAAACAGAAATTGCTCAGAAGTGCTCCTGTACCGCATACCACATCTGTAACGTTTATACACATCATTCTCTTTCGTGTTCGATTAAATTATTATTGTATTGCCTCGGGAAGATTTTCAAACTAGCCTATATGTGTATAGATTCGAGAAAAAGAAAAAATGTATAAATGCGGTTTGTCTTATATAAATATATATATCTATATATTTATATATACATATATATATACAGTATGTGTAAACATACATACATGCATACATATACATATGTATATATATATGTAGCATATAATGTGTGTGTATATATAGCAGATATATGAATAATTGTTCGTCTGTAATTCTTTTTTTCGGCTCTGTGATGGAGGAAACTATTTGGTTCCTATGTAGAGGTGTTCGAATACAAAAAAGAAAGCACATTTCACCTTCTGATTTTTAATTAGATTTACTACAACTGCATAATCACTATTAGTGATTTCTTCTCTATACAGTATTATTGTCAAAAATATCCTTTTACAATAAACTTTAATTTTTATTTGAAAATGTTTGTGTGTCAATCAATTTATACAGTTTTACCACTTTTTAGACGTTATACAAGTTTAAAAATATGCGTTTTTAACGGTTAAATTCATAAAAAAATATTTAACGAGACCAATATTATTTGTAGACAAGACTTTAGGTCGATAATATTTAAGTATTCAATATATTCGTTTATAAAACAATATTTTATTGCTCCATTTTTTTTTATTAACAAATTAGAAAAATTAAACACGATTGTTTTTCTTAGTATTATCAGAAACGTTCTATCATAATTAAGTTTGAAGAATAAAAAATTATCCTAATTAAATTAATCAGATATAGATAATGCAAGTTATTAATCATAATTTTCGTGGATAAAAGTTTCTTGTTTTATTACTTTCGAAGTTTGTAAGGCATATAAACCGTAATGAATTGGCAATAAAGGTTAAAATATATTATAAGTATATTTAAATTTTTGTTTTAATTTCATAATTCGAATATTTTTGAATTAGTAAAAAAAAAAAAAAAAATCCTTATAAGGTTAACGAATTCGTGAAATAAAGGTTGTCATCTATATAGCATGAGATCTAAGATGATTTCTAGTTTCAAAATTTCAGTCTAAGGTTACACTATCTGCGTAGGTGGAAATAGTGTGTGTGAGAAGTCCTCGTTAGCCAAGAGAGTGACGTCATTTGACAAAGTTCCGCCATCAAAGCATTTAGACAGTTAACATCAATCATTGCTCTAAAGTGTACATTGGAAAAAACCAACATTGGAGAACATCTGTGATGATATTTGAACATTTAAAAAATGTTTTCGTGACATCGATCTATTTCCTTCAATAAATCTGTACACCAGTTTTTTTAATCAGTTTTTAAAGTAATTTTCAAAAACGTAAATGGAATCCTTTTGTTCTTTGTAGATATCTAATGTCAATTAAGGAGAAACTGATTTAAATTAAAACGAAACTGATTCAGCTTAAAGAGCAAAACTGATTTAAATTAAGACAAAAAATGGAATTAGAATGATGATAAAAACGAATTAATTAAGCGCATTACGCTAAATATTTTATTGTATTAGTCAGAGTAAATGATATTTAAATAAATACTAGTATAAAAATCTACAATTTCGTTTCTAGATACATTTTTTTTTATTTTTCCTTCGCAGTATTAAAATGCCATAAATCTTATCTGCGACATGGATCAAATGAACAAAAACAAGCTTATTTGTCATTTTTATTTAGCTTACACAAGTTAATTGCATTCTCAATTAGTGGAACTAGAACAAAGAAGGTTGTGTGAAAGAGGATCAACGCTCCGTGTCCAGTCGAAATCTAAAAGAACCGACAACAATAAGGGTAAAAGAGCAAAACAAAGTTCCCTCGCATGACCATGCTATGACGTTGTAACATGATTCCATTGCTCGAGAATTTTTACTATTCCAGAACTGAGGTGGTTGGTTCGTGGCGAGAAGCGTAAAGGGAGTCGAATTGTGTAATTCTATCCGAAGAAATTCCTTAGCTTTTACTATGTAAACAATTCCCTCTATTTCGTGTGTAATGTTATCACACGCTTCACTTTCCTATCCGTAGCACTTTAAGTAGACCCACATACAAAAAGTGTCACCTGCTATGGGATTTTAGAAGATATATCCATTTGAATCCTAAACTATAAAAATTTTATTAGGCCTATGGAGGCTTACATTTAACTGTTTTTTTTTTTTTTCATTTATTTTGAACAGCTGGCATTTCTTTTTTATTATTATTATTTTTAAATTCTTCACAATGATTTCTTTGGTTACAAAATTTTATTTTGATTAAATTTAATCCAACTTGAATTAGCATATTTTAAGCATTCTAACAAGAATAATGCAAATTTTATGCAGCAATGTATTTAATGCAAATATATAAATACAGCATCGCAAATTTAATATCATAATATGTACTCTAAAGCTTAATTGCAGATTTGATGATATTCTAAAAGATAATTCAATTAAATCTGCAAATTTGATACCATATTAAAACATAACTCATGTATCTCGGTATCTAAAATTTAATATTAGGATAATTCCGATTTATATTTGCAATTCGTCATTAAAAACTCACTCAGACTTAAATTTTATTTTTCTAAAATGACTTTTATGCAAAGAAATTATTAAAATTGTTTTTGGTAAATATTTATTTAGACTTAAGCATTATTTTTACATTAATATCTTTTATTATATATATATAAATGAGCTAAAATAGCTCGCTTAAAACATATCGTAACTCAATAGATTTATGCTTAACATATGAAGTTAAACGTAAATGCAAGCAGTGCATTAAATAAATAGTTTACAAATTAACGACAACAAAGTTATAAACAGTTTTTAATATATTTTTATAATAGATACCGGTGAGGAAGAAGTTTTCTTTCGAACGGTCTTAGTACAGCTGAACAATGTAATATTATATCTAAATAATGGTATCTGTTGTCACTCGTAAAGTACTTTTACTATATAACATTTATGGAGATGGTGACATAGCTAAAGAACCGCCTTCACGGCCCACCAACAGTCATCAATAATAGCGAGACTATCACAGCGTCTGGGCGGAGACTGTTGATAGAAGAGGCGGTGCAACTCCGCTAGTAGCTCGTCTGTACTTCTATAACTTGTGACGTCACACGGTAGACAGGTGAGGAGGTGCAAAGTCTCGTGTTTGACAGCGATGCTCGTTCAATGAAAATTTTTCTATTTTTCAAATGTGTAAATGTTGAATAATATATAAAAAAATTTAACTAATTACGAAGAAATTGTATTGCACCTAAGTAGCTATTTAAAAAAAATAATAATTATTAATCGATTAAATTCGAGTATTTTCGTCTCCTTAACACATCGAAAGTATTCAAATGATTAAACAATTAAAATTTTAATAATTATTTTCATTATTATTCATTTACGGAATAAAGATTCACGAGAAAAATCGTATTTTGCGTGGTTCAAATATGTTCTCTAACTTCCATTTAATATTTTTTATTTATAAAATATAAGTGTCGAATATTTTGCATACTAGAACGAATTTTTGGATCTAAAAATTTATTTTTTTAGGATATATATTTATCGATAGATTATTATATTATTGGAATTTTATATAGTTAGACTTTTATTTAACTTCTTAAATTTTAAATGCTGTATAATTTAGATTGGTGGTATTTTATGAATACAGCTTCATAACAGTTTTATGTTATGCAAAACAAGATTATCAATCTAGCATCGTGTTAACTTCCGCTTTTTCTTGGCTTACGAAACTTTTCCTGTAGATAAAATTTCAAATTTCCTTCTTTTTCTTAATCGATCTGTCATGTTAGAAATCAAAGACACGAGAAAAACTATCTTGAAATTTGAGTAAGCTCCATTTGACTGATGGCGAACCAGTTAAAGTCTAATTATCAGTGTTCTCTAAAATTATTTTTGTAAATATTTTTAAATGGCATAAAAAATATTATAATATTTAATTTTTAAAACCTATGAAAAAGTTTACATATTGAGTAACTAGTAGTCTATTATATTTTCATACGAGTAATTAGATTACTGTACTTAAAGAATATTTTAAATATTTTTAATCGTGCAGTAAGTAAATAATCGCATTCTTTTCATGAATTTTTCGTAATAGTCAAGTGAAAGATCATAAAAAATTAGTAAAATAAAAAAAATTGACTATTTTTTATAGGATCCGTACAACATAATTTAAGTGGTTCGACAAAAACTATAATTTAGTATCGTATCAACATTAAATTTTTACGGAGATTCTCTCTCTAATCCCAAAGTATCCTTAAATTTCTCGATGATAGCGCTGATTCCAGGTTGTGGTGAGGAAAACTTTATCTTACTACCATCTGGCCAGTTCTACTAATTCCATCGTTTTAACAACTTTAACGTTAAGCAGGCAGGGCTTCTGGTTCTCATCGCATCGCACCAAATTTAATATCCTTACTGCACTACATACTATCTGGTTGATGACTGAGACCTGTTATCAAAATCCCATTGGAAGAAATGCCATCAGCGGAAAGAGGAATATAACAAGGAAATGCAATTAAGTAAGTATGATCTATAGTAAGTGGTTGTTACGATGCGCTTGGCCATTTGCCGGTCAATGGAGATCCGTTTATGAGGGCGTAAGTCACTGTAATTTGCTTCGTTACCAAACAAAACAGGTATTAACAACTCCTTATTGATTTATAATTAGTCATACGTACGATTGAATAACTTAAATTTATGCTAAAACTTTTTAATTGCCTCCGCAAGCACTTAAACGAGTGAATGCCATAACTTACATAAATTTCTTAGTTATTATTTTCTAAACTAGAAGATTCTTTTTAACTGTTGAATCTTAATCGTATACTCGTATTCCTTTATTTCCAATGGCATGTTCGCATCCGCATCATCTTAAAGATGAGAATTTGCTGATCTTTAGCATCTTTAAAGTCACTGTTAAGAATTTTAAAGATGCTGAAGATGAATAGTTTCAAGGAATTTAAACTGAATTAAATTTACCAAATTATGTCTTGATTGCGCCAATAATCCATTTAAATTCTTTAAATCAGATAAGAAATTAAAAATAAATCTATTTAATCACGTTTGCTAATTAAATTTGATTCTAAATTTGTTTGGGACTTACTTAAGACCTTAATCATCAAACCCCTTTTTACTTAGCTTATTAACGACTATAAAAACATCTGGTAGATATTATTATAACATTATTCTAACTGATTTTCTGTTACTTTAGATCTGACAAGTTTGCAAGGTTAAGATGTTTATAAGGAACTTTTCAAGATAAACAAATATATCCTTTCGGAAATATTATGTTACATTTTGTTCATTGCGTGTAAAACATATGTTGATAAACATCGGCATTCAAATGAGATTTAAAGGGTTATATGCGAAAATTTATACAACTTATATACAATTTTAGTTAAGAAATAATTCTTATATTGTATTTTAAAAATACTTTTATCTTAACTCCTTAATGTCGTCTTCTCTTTCTATAAATACAAAGGAGCTTAAAGGAGAAGTGGCACGACAATATCGATTTTTGTAAAATTCGTTAGCTAATATTCTTAACGATTAAATTTATAATATTTGTGTACTGCTTATTTAATTTTATGAATGTTACATTCTATATACTTCCCAAGTTCATTATACCGATAGATAATAAATCTATAGACATCCAACAATAGAGATCTTGATAAGAATGAGCGATCATCCAAAAGAAAAAGGATAACGCTCACCCGTCGGGACAGTAAATTTAATGACAAATGACAACGATTTTTCTTTCTTTGGTGGTACCAACTTTTAGTTAAACACATCTGTCGACCGCTCTTTCTATAATAGGTCCTACCAGCTAATTGAATCAGGTTGGAGCACTTAAGTCAACCCACTGGTGTCGTAACAATCATATTAAGGGAAGGCGTGCAAATCTGGTCCCAGCAGCAGTCAACTGAATGAATATGAATGACTTTTATCAGTTCTATCTGTTGCAATGTGCAGAGGAGATCGGACGAATGAAGATCGGAAGATAACGTGATGCGTTGTACCGCAGAGGAATAACAGCTTTTTGAACTATTAAGGGTGACTCAGGCAAAACATGCCCTTGCACAATCGTTAAATCTATGTAAACAGATTGAAATAAACTTATTTCTTTTTTGTTTCGATTATCGTCTATATTTCAAAAACAAAAAAAAAATTAGAAAAATGTTTTAGGACTAGATAATAGTTACAATATCTTCTTTCGCTTAGACGAGGAAAACAATTCAGTTATTTTTCTCTTTTCTAATTCTGATGAAATGTTCTCGAAATCAAAAATGGAACCTAAATAAAAATGACAAATACTAAGAAAATGAAAATTGTCACATTTCTTAAAATTTCGTCCTGCTCTGGTAGAGATCTTGTGCTAGTATAATATTTAAACAGAAGGCCTCCATAATTATTAATTAATTTTATTTTATTAAATTAACAAAATTAATTTAATAAAATTATTAATTAATTTTGTTAGTTTAAACAATGGTTTTTTAATTTTGAGTTTGGCTTTTATATTATTATGCCGTTTATAGATCTGGTAATATTACGTTTGATAATATAATTTTATCATAAAAATCAAAAATCGAAAAATTTAGTATTTATCAAGTCTACAAACTAGATTACAATACAAGAATGAAAACTAAAATTAAGAAATTATCCTTTAAGTAAAACTGTTAAAGCATACAAAATGAATTCATAATATATAATCCCGTCAAGGTTTTCTGTTTGAACACAACTAGCACAAGATCTCGACTAGAGCAGGACAGTACTTTGAGGACATCCTTTAAGGAGGACATTGTCGACCAGGCGTGTCCATACCGTGATGATGGAGATCATTAGTTGCACTCCTGACGAAGTACTGGAATTACAGGTAGTGAATGTCGATGACACGATGGTATCCGTCTGATCACACGTCTTAGCTAATTAAAGTGGAGAAGTTCGGTGCCAGACTAGCTATATTTCCATCGACGATGGCGACGAACAGTGGCCTCGATCTGTGGAGGGTCCACTAGTGATTTATGACGTCGAGAACCTTTTAGGCTGAAAGGAAATAGAAACAATTCACTCCAAATAGGATGGATACATAAACCCTGCGATTTACAATTAGTGCTGTTTTATTCCCTATTGGAGTTAAACTTCATTATTCGGTTTTGCCACATCTTCATTAATAGATTAGTGTGGGTATAAATAACTGATCTAAACGATTTAAACTGCGTGATTTAAACGATGTAATAAAGGTTAGGTTAAGATAAATTAGATCTTTTCTTTTGTTTCTAACTCTTAATTTCCTGGTCAAACAGGAAAAATACCTTCCAACAAGACCTCTATTTAGTCTCTAAATAGGTCTTTGGTCTATTTTAAATTAAGAAATTAGATTTGTTTCTGTTGAAGATTTTAAAATACGTTCAAAATATGTGTGCTCTAATCTATGCAAACTAATATATATTTAGCCTATAATATTTTCGATTTATAAAATTTAGTAGTAGTATTTAGTTTCCAAATTTTCATCCTATACTCTTCTGATAGAATAATTTTGCAACTAATTTCTTATTTCATTTATTTAAACTTATAAACGTCTTACTCTACTTACTATAGATTCTTCATAATATATGCAGTAATCTTAGCAAGATTTATTTTGTGTAGCGATCTATTCGGATTTATATTAATAAAATTAAATAAAAACTAATTTTAATTTCGAAATTTTATAACATTAAATAGATCAAAAAGTGGATAAAATCTAAATTTTATCTATATTTGAAATCTATAATTAGTCATTTTTCAACAGAAACAACCATTAAGGATTATTGAGAAACGAAAAAGAAAATTCATTTAGAATTCACTTCAACAACGAATTAAACTAATTACTAACTTAGAAGGGAACATTTATTAATTACTCCGTAGCATTAATCAATCTAAGAAAGTTGCAATTAAGATGTTTGGAAAGTGACGAATCAATTTAATCATTATTTTTACTTATATACAAAGCCTACATTTATATTTTAAAATTTTAGCTAGTAGAACATAATCATTCAATGGTTCTTTTGAAATTTTGAAACCGTTTTATCCCTTCTTCTGTATTTTACCAGTTCAGCCAAGGGTAACGATTTTCGATTTAGTTTCATTGAAAATTATACTACGTTAAATTCTTTCAAGTAATTCATCGCTTCGGTTGGTTTCTCTTTGTTATTTTTCTTTAACATAATTTACCGTACGATGATTATAATTTGATCAATTTAAGTCAGGAATTCCGGAATTTCTACCGAAAATGACAGCAGAAAAGTTAAAACGTTCAGTTGGAAGAGGTAAACGGTTTCTGTGTATTTCTGGTCTATACTTAGAAATTCCCAAGCACTTCATTCGTTAGGTCTAAAAGAGATTTTCCACGTAATTTGAATTTAAAGCTACTGACAACACTTATGAGATCCTTGGCGCCATGAGGACCTGCAAAGTCAGTGGACATTTCTAGCGATTTGACCACCGTTGACAGTACGTTGACAGAATGATCACGTCGCCCATCTAATGACATGTCTGTCGTCTTGGTTGTAAGACGATCTGACTTCGGTGTCAGGAATTCTGAGAATGACAGGGAAAATGCTGCAATGAGTCCTCTTTGTTAACTGTTGAGTAATCTGACATCAGATGTTGCTTTTGTTTCAACCACTTCGAGTAAATAGTCTTTGCCTCGATTGTTTATACATAAAATAGCTCGACATTCGGTTTTAAATTTCCGAGTTTGTCTACCTTGTTTCAAACAGAATCAAATGGGTAAAAATGATGCATTTTCTCCTTCAAAACTAACCACCAAGTCTGCAAAGATTTATTTATTTTTGGATAACTTCTACTTGCTGTTTTCTCTTGTTACATAGCTTAATGGTGAATGCGATAAGAAAGTTCTAAGATTTATAGATTCTGATAAAGAATCTTCAGATAGAGATTTTTCTTTAAAACAATTATCAATATTTTCTATGCTATCTCAGAAAATAAATTGTTATGAGATGCAAAGATGTTTACTAGGCATAGTAAAAAAATTCTTATAGGCCTGTATAAAATTTCATAAATTTTTTTCAAAAATCAGATTTAGATACAAAAAAACTTTATATAATTTTAATTTTTGGTAAGTCCTGTTAAATTTCGAATGTAAAATGTTCGGAAATAAAAATCGGTTTAATTTTCTCTGTACCACTTTCTAGATAATTTACATTAAAAATGAACATTTTCGTGTTATAGTTTCTTAAATTGGAACAATTTAAAAAACAAGAGTTGACAATTACCTTTATTGCCGACCTAAATTTTAATTTGAACACAGGCCTATTATCAAAAAGAGGGAAAAATCGAATTACGTATAATAAAATTATTTTTATAAGCGCATTTATAGAATTTTCAATTACGAGTAATTTGTCACTGAAGAAAAATGAAAATTATCCAAGGAAAGATTTTTTCTCTAAAATATGAGTTTTTTTTTTATTCATGCTATTTATTTTGATTTAATTGGTAAAATAATTCCTTAAAAAAGCGTGAGGAATTAAAACACGCTCCTTACGATCTAGTTTTTTTGTAACTCATGTTAATGAGATATAATAAATAGAATAGCGGTACACATAGCTATTAGAATATTTACGACCTATTTGGAGAAGACATTCTATTATTTTTGAAATAATTCGACATTAGATCTAGATATTACATGAGTTAACTTTGCCCTATATTTCTTCAGATTTTATAAAAATTATGTCTAGTAAAATAGCATAAATTAAGATTTAAATTTAAATCTAGGTTTAGAGATCTACTAACATTTTTGACAATAAATCTTTCGATTCTATCGATCATAAATAGATTGATATATGATTCGCTCAGAAGCCAATGCGGTTAAGTCCATTTTTTGATATTTTCTGATTTTTGTAAATTTTAATGGAATAAATA
>WUQG02061067.1:0-28055 GCA_011317285.2 Androctonus mauritanicus | reverse complement strand
GAAGTCCTCCAGAATCGAAAGCCGAAGCGTTTTCACTCGGCCAATCCGGCCGACTTTTTATGCACCATTTTAATGTGGCAAGCATGTTATGCCACAATGACGCCATCAACTGTTACCTCACGATAACGTCAAAACGTTCGTGATTATGGAGTCATCTTGGATTAGGATAAAAGTCTAAAGGAGTTTTTTAATCAACAGATGACGTCATTTTCCATTCTGGAAAAATACTAACTGGCGAGACGGAACAAACTCTTCCACAGGCTGCCTACCCCTGCGGAGAAATCAGACGGATTGTGGAAGACGGGGATCGACGGCCGTGACGGACCCCAGATAAATATTTTCAAAGTGTGGGACCCGAGACTCTCGAACCCGGGGTCCTCCAGAATCGAAAGCCGAAGCGTTTCTACTCGGCCAATCCGGCCGATAGTCTAAAGGATTTAAATAAAGGTATTTTATTTTCAATGCCACTTCAAAATGTCCCAACTCTGGAGTGATCTCGATGGAAGGTAGTTTATATTATCCGCTGGGTCGCGAGGAATAGTTCCATCGATTTTAATTTCTTGCGAATACATCTATCGTGGGTTGCTTTCGTCAAAAATGATGTCAAATTGATGTCATGATCAGTCTTCTCAATGGAATGTAGCATGGTTATGACGCCAATTCATCGTCATTTTTTATGAAAATTCAACGCACGCCAGCGTTATTCTCAACAACTTAATGGAGAATTCGGTCCTGAGAAGTCAAATGGTGCGGGAGCCTAAGTGGAACAGATACAAGCAAATAAACTTCGTATTATATATATATATATAAATTTATTTATTATCATGTAGAGAAATAACCTAAACGGTAGAAGTTACAACCGTCAAAATTGGCACAATTCTTTCAGTGCTAAGTCTGGTATAATCAATGATTTTTTTGAATAATCATTGCTAAACAAGCAGTTCCGAAAAGAACTAACAACGCCTACTTTCAAATTGTGTCTTTTATTGTCGAATGATTAAAGTTAAGAAAATATGTGTCATGAAAGTAATCTTCAATGGCATGAACTGTATGTAAAAAATATCAGTTTATATTATCGACAATAGATGGCAGTAAGTGCTAAATTATATTGCTTAACACAGCGCCATCCATTTTAATTAATATAATCTAAAATTTTGACAAAAATTAAATTCCATTCTGTAGGATTAAAAGATGCGACATCTAGGTGCCTTTTAATGACAGAATATCAATACAGAATTTCATGACAATTCTAATAATTAGTTTTAAAGTTATTAGTGGAGAATAGACACACAGACATAAAGCTCTGTCTTATAAGTCTATATTTTCTTCGGAAAGTAGATTAATAATTATAAATAATCCTATGATTATTAAGTAATATTTTTATGAACCTTAAGGAAAATCAACCAATTTTTGTCTTTGATTCTTATTCTAAAAATAAATTTTCTGTATATTTTGATTGTACTTTAAAATAAAAACAAATATTAAAAATTTCTAAAGATAAAATCTGACTACCATTTAATTATATTTTTAATACTATAATTGCTTAAAATAAGACGATAGTAATATTTAATGATAATTGTTTCTCGTTTAACATTCAAAATATCATTAAATATAAATAACATTTAAAATTAACATTGAAAAAATTGCGCGAATTAAAGAATAACATTATTAAAAATTCAAAACTAAGATGTAAGTCATTTTTATTTTTACTGAAAAATTTCCAAAAGAAAAATTATAAATAAATAATGATATTATATAAAATTTAAATATATTTTTTTAAAATTTAGATTTTTTAATCTAAATTTATTTTTAGAAAGTTTCACTTTAATAGATTATGCGAGTTTCTTTCCAAAATATTATAATTACGAAAGAATGCATTTTGTTCTAAGCACTGGTACATGCATTATAACATACAAAATTTAATTGGTACTTTACGTGAATGGATAATAATCTTATCTACATTTTTTTTTTATTAGCAATAATAATATCTTAACAGAATTATCAATTCATTATCATCATTTAAATGATACAGAGACATTACAAAAATAGGAATGCAGAAATATTTACAAAACACGAAGAATTCATAACAAATTTTAATAAAAAATGCAAGAATAAATATTTGTTGTAAATTTTATATTCATAAATCTTATTATTATTATTATTTTTTTAATATAACTTTATAAACATTTCTATCAAAACAGAAATATTTCATTTATTCTATAGCAGTGTGTGTCTTTAAGTACATTTTTTTCCCCCTTCTATGATAAGTCTGGCAGACAAAAAAATAACAAGGAAGAGACTCGGAGAAGTGGAAAAATTTTCACATTATCGATGGGTTTTTCTGGTTGAGAGCACATCTAGCTACATACAAGACGACGATGTGTAGCCTAGCGAATAACAGTCAGTATACTGAAGTAGAAATCATTACTTGGCTGATTGAGCCATTGGCAAGAAATGTTTATTATTAGTGACTTCAAGACCAGTGGGATGATCGAATAAACTAAAAATGTTTCACGGTATAAAAATATTGAAAGGTTGGTGACAGAAAATGTAAGCTGTTAACAAGAAATCTGGAAATTCGTATTCAAGTTAATAATATATTTAATTGTGATTTAATGGTTAATAAAAATATTCGTCAAGAATGATATTGAACGACTATCTACGTCTATAATTAAAGCTATACATAAAATATCATAGAAAAATATTAAATACCAATTCCTTTCAGTAAGATTACTTGTGAATCATTTTAAACGAAGTTCTAGTAATATTTATATGAGTACTTTTGGACTGATTATATGCAAAAGTATTTTTACAGATAAAGATTACAGAGAAATATGGATTTTGAATCTGTACAATATGATCAAGTATCATTGTTACTGAAGTGTGAAGGTACAGTGCAGCAAACATAAAAATTGCACAGACAAAGAGTAGGCTATTACCAACTTTTTTTACTTTTTTTAGTAAAGAACTTAAATTTTTTAAAGCATTAAAAACTGAGTTAAAAATAAAGAAAACAAATTATAATGAGATCTGCATTATTTTATGCTATTTTAATATATAATATCTCAAGATACATGTAATTAAATTAATTACAGCGATTTAAACTTTTAAAAATAATAAACTATATGATATCAGATAAACTTTTAATAAAAACAATTTAAAATATTTATATAAATAAAAATATTAATGATCTTGATTAGAATAATTATGAGTTAAGCAATTTATAATGAAACCATTAAAAAAATAATTTTTAAGTATATAATATAATATTGAAAGATTATTCTCACAACTGGAAAAGTTAATATTTTCTTTTTCTTTATTAATTTTTCACGAAAATTTATTTTTGAATAATTTAAAATTATTATTAAGCAGAAGAAAGACGATTAAAATATATTTTAAGATTACTTTTATTATTTAAAAAGTTTAATAAAGATAATTTAATGTTTTTTTCGTAGCAAAAAAACATAAAAAACATCAAATGATTTACATTTTAGGTTGCTATATTTTTTTTTTTTTTTTGTAGTAAGTTAGACCAATATAACAAACTTTTATAAAAATAATAACTAAAAAATCTTGATTTAATGAGATTAAAACTGTGCAGATTATAATATGAAAGTACAAATTCATCAAATATGTAAGTATATATTTGATGAATTTGAGTATACACAAGTACTCAAATTCATCAAAGTATGTACTTTGATGAATCTGATGAAGTACTGATACATATTTTGTATAAGTATTTTGATATAAGTACTTGTACAAAATACTTATATACGCAAGTACTTATAAATTTGAAATATATAAGTATTTGCGTATATAAGTATTGCGAATATAGTGTATTTAGAAATTAATCAATTTAATTTATTTTTAATGTAAGATTGAAAAAATAAATATCTTAAAACCTATTAGTTATTTGCATTTAACTGTATTGCAAAAACAAAATTAAACAGAAACAAACATGAATAATTTAAATTTTTGCTGAAAAACTGATTGATGAAATATTCTAGATGATTATATTTGATTAAAATCTCTTTAAAGATGTTCTAATCAAACTTTATATGAGTTTTACTATGAAAGAAAAAAAATTATACCATTTATTCCTCCTATTTATATGCATGCAATTATTTTAATAATACTATATAGGTAAAGTTATTTATGCAATGCAATCAATAAATGTTGAATAGTCTTTATTTTGCTGTTTTCAATAGCGTACCGAAGGGGGTCAAGAGCATGGAATATCATTACTATTCATCAGATATTTGTTTAAAAATTTTTAAAGAAAATGTATGTTGAAAGTTAAAACAGATGTGTTTTTTTGGAAAAGGAGAGGGGGCCAAAAAATGTCGCCCCGGCTACCAAAGATTCTGGGTACGCCACTGGCTGTTTTTAGTTAAAATGCTTTCTAAAATCAAGAAGAAGGAGGAGAAAAAAAATATTTTCATTCGGCATAATATTTATCATTGAGTTGATATTAATATAACATAATTCAATGACAAAAAAAAATCTTAAAATATTATTTAATTTTGTAAAAAATATCTCACTCCAGTCGGTTCTTTCTCTTTTCGTAAAAGAGCTTAAACTTTGTTTTAGCTCATGGATGGTTACATAATAATGCTGTTTTGTAATGTGATTTTTATTTTTTTCGATAAATTTTCGCAGTTCAAATTTATTAAGGAAGGCAAACCTTTTTGACGATGTTCCTTTATAGTTACACAGATCTAATCATATATAAATATCAATTATTTTTAAAAAATCTAATAGATATACAAGGATGAAACCAATTAAAAATTTATAAAAAAAAAAGGATTTAACTATCATATAAAAAACTTTTAGGATGATATCTACAAAACTAGTGTAAAAAAATGAATTCAAAATTTTCTGTGAATAACATCAAGCATACTAGCTATGGAAAGGGTTCTGCCTCACATGTCGCATTTAATGAATCGGAATGGATTCAGTAGGAAATATATGGGATACAGAAAAATTATTTATACGTGTAGTAATGTTATTCAACAGTACTGGGAGGTAAATCTCTTTGCTATATAATATCAGAAACATTTTGAATTCTAGTAAAACATTACGAAGTAACAATTTGAAGAAAATCCGAGCAATTGAGAAAATATAGGTTATACACCTGGAATTATATTTATCCTTGACCTGGCATTGATACAACATAGCTCTATGATCATTTTTGCATTCCAAATAATATTGCTGATTAATTGTTTAACATAAATGGAGTATAATTTAAGGATATTCATATCAATGCAGTATGGAGAAATATACTCTACGATTCTCTATAACTTTCTTTTCTCGATTTTAATGTTACAATACAATATTATACTAATAAAAAATGATGAAAAAATGAAATATTAATGTGTGTTAACTTTAAAATATCGGAATAAAAATAAAAATCAAATATTACTAAATAAAAACTAACGAATTTAGTTATTCTGGTTTGTACTCATTGTAAAGCCATCTCTTAATACGAAGATTTATAAAGTATAAAATTCTACAGACCAAATGACGAGTTTTGATATTTTAAACTAAGTACAAGAAAAAATTTAACAGTATTAATTATTCCGATTATATATAAAAAAAATCGATTTTGTAAAATTTAATTTACACAAATAAAATTAATTAATTTACTAGATATTATTTAAAATGCAAACTACTTTCTATTAGATTCGCAGAAATGTAATGATTTCTCGCAAGAACAGAAATAACAAATACAACTGAATTATTCACAAGCTTTTTCTTCTTGAAACAAGAAATAAATTGCTACTTGCCATAATCAATCAGAGCTGTCCTACTTAAGCAACGAAATGCAAAATGGCAGCCGTTTATTTCGATAATCTCCAGTTGAAAATCTTTCAAAAACGTTTGATATCAAAAATAATTATTTACAGAAACCTTCCTTTTACATTTTCTATTGTATGGCGATGCTTATAATCAAGAATTGATGTTTTCTTAAATTGTTGGAGCTTTAATCTGCTCTGATCTGTACAATTAATAAATAATTACGATATATACTTTTTATTGTTTTCGTTATCCATTATATTATTCGTTGAGCTGATCATCTAGATCAGAAAGATGAAGTAGAGTTAAGAAAAATAAAAATATTCAAGATATAAACCAGTAAGCAAATCTTATTTATGCACTGCGCAATATGTTTACTTTTATACATAAATATTTAAACCTACATTGATGGAAATTAAATTATAAATTTACTGTTGGTATATCTATGTGCAATATGTTCTGTCTGTGAATTAGAATTCTTCATTTGAAGGAAAAAAAATAACTTCGAAGAAAACAAAAGTTTAATTTCATTAACGAGTATGGAGACTTATCCGAAGAAAAACTTTTTTAGATTTTAAACAATTAGTTCTCTTAACAGAAGGGTTTCAGTGATTGTTCGCTTTTTTCGTCAAACTTAAGTATAGAAGTCTTTGATAAAAGTTAATTTCATGAAGAATCTCAGGAGTATTATCTAATCTCCTAATTTTCTTAAAAAGCTTATGAAGAAAGTTATTGTTTAAGTATTAAAAAATTAAAATAATATAATTTGATAACTGAACATCTGTATAAACTGTGAAATTAATATAGATGTAATTCGGAATTTACGCATAACATAACTGGATAAAAAACATACGCTTGATATTTTATAATTTGATATTGAAGATATTCAAAATATATTTTTATTTAACTTAATAATCTCCATATTTCTTAAATATACATACCATTTGCAATTTCATTCTTATATATAAACTTAAAAAAGTTTTGCAGTAAATATATATAATAACCACTTCCCATTATATAAAATTTATGTCAAATATTTGAAGTTCTAAAGAATTATTTTAATTAATAAATAAATCTTGCTTAATAATCAAAAAATTTTTCCTGAAACTATCTGAAAAAAAAAAAATATTTTTTCTTTTATTTTAGAATAGTACAATTTATTAAAGAAAGCAATAATTCTACTTGACTGAAGAAACAAATGGAAGAAACCTCAACAGAATAAGATTTCAAATTCAAAAGCTTAAGATAAATTTGAAAGAAAAAAAACCAGATAAAGACATATATATATATTTGTCTATATTTTTATATATAAAGGACATGAAATGGACTTGTTATATTATATAAATTATTTATAGAAAACGCTAACCGTACTTTGATGAAAAATTAATCTCATATAAAATTTTGTTTATTTAAATAATTATGTAAAAAAAGGAATTTTTGTGAAGTATTCCTGCACGTTTATGGTCAAACTGTGTTATTTGATTCGCTATTGAGATGGAACTAGAAAGTTTGATGTAAAATATTAGAAGTTTATAAAAAAAAGTTGATAAATTAAATTAAATATCTAACAAAATATTGTTGACAAATAATTTAGGATGATTATCAGTGATAAAAGAAGAAGAGATCAATTATACAAAAGACGAATATTTGGAATTTTAATTTATTAAAACGGTTTTTATAATAATAATAAAAAAAATCTCTCAACTAAATCGCACGAAAGAAAATATAATTTAAATTCTGCTTTCCTAAAAAATCCAAGTTGAAGTTTTATTTATATAAAAATAAAAACTTAAAAAAAAATTTCTAAAATGACAGTTTCAAAACAAAATACTTTTTTAGTGATAAATATTAATACCATTAGAAAAATCTTTTTGTTTAAAGTGGATATATGTAAACATATGATATTTTGAATAACAGAATTTTTCTTCTAATTACTAGTTTATTTTATAATAGTCCGAAAAATTATTACTAAAAGATATTCCTTTTTTTTAGCCTACTTTCCAAAGGAAACAGATGCTCATAAGATCGGGGCAATGTCTATCTTTGTGTCCCCACTAATAACTTTTGAACCAATTAATAGATTTTCATGAAATTTGGTAATGATGTTCTGCCATTAACATCGACACCTCATTCTTCAATCCTGCATGATCGACTAATCTTGCAGGATAGAATTTCATTTTTTATTACAATTTTAATTTATATTAGTGTCAATAGATGGCGCTAAGTGTTAGTAGTGTAGGGATAATATATGGCTTATCTGATTTCTTAACAAAGTGCCTCTATCTCAATATCTATAACAATGACGCCATAGTACCGATGTGACATAATCGCAATGTAACAAGATGCGACGTCACGTTAATGCCATCATCTTGATGACATGACGACATCGTGACATCTATGCTGGTAAAATTAGAAACATGAAACCAATGGACTCCAAAATGAAAAATGATACCTTTGGAAAGTAAGCAATTTTAGTTCTTTTTGGAACTTCTTGTCTTTTCAATATGATAGGAATGTTTCAAAATGTTGAATTTAATAAAATCAAAATATGATAAAATTGATTTAGATAAATAATCGCTACTAAAAATAAAAAAAATATAAGAATCTTATTTCTTTCTAATAATTAAAATCTCATAAAAAATTTATTCGCATTTTAAAAATTTTTTCATAATACACAGTATCCATTACTTTAGGAGTTAAAATGAGTTTCTTGTAAAATGTCTGCATGGATAAAATTCATAAAACAAGAATTCAATTTTCATTAATTTCATTAAATTTCGTAAAATTTTTGATTGGTATTTGATTGCTAGAAAATCACCCGTTTTGTACATTGTAGAATATTTCAAAATCTTTAAAATAATAACAAAAATACATAATATAATATAGAAATTTATAATATTTACTATACATTTATCAAATTTCGTGTTTACTGTTTTTGAATTTCTGTTTATTAAAAATGAAAAGCGTTTTTCGGAAGTTTAATTAAACAATAAACTTGCGAGTCGATGTAGCTTGCATCATTTCAAAATTAAGAAAAATATTCATATATTATTTGTCGTAATAAATTTATCCGTAGCATAAAAGATAATTAAACAGCTAAATTATTAACTTGAATATATTATAAATGTAATGTAAAACATTTCAATAAATGGAATCATCTTGTACAGTACTTAAAGTTTTCCTACATTGCAGCCATTAAGAAAGTCCAGTTAACGTTTAATGTCCTGCCAATTAATGTTTTTTTTTTTTTTTTTAAGAAATACAATTTAACTTTTTTAAATTTAAAGTAGTATTAAAACTGGTTTAATATATGTGCTAATAAAGATAATTATAACTATTCTTACGTAACAGTTATTTTAATGTAATCATTTAATTCACCAACAATAAAATTAATTGTTGAACTGTTATGAAAATGAATAACATATCGTGAATCGGGGGAAGTTGATCAACTTTTCCTTTCTGACCCTAAAACTCTTATTAAATTTGAATATTTTCATTTCATATTTTTTTGTACTTAAACTAACAAAGGTTTTGCATATATGACTAAGTCAAGAACTATGAAATAACAATCGGGTCATTATTTATAATTTTAAAAAAATTTACAATTACTCATCTTACCACGAATATTCGGAATACGATGCCATTGCACTTTTGATGATATTCACTTTAATAAATAGCAAAAATTAACTCTTTACTCATCCAATAAACTTTTTGTTCACTATACCCTGTAGGGGCCTATATTATATTAATGAAATAAATTATTAAATTCTGTAAAATTAGAAGAATTAAATAAAATCAGATATTTAGGTATCGCATATACCCACAGTGGCCAAGTTGTGGCTCCTGAACCACATGCGACTCTTTGGTACGTTTAGTTTGGCTCCATATCATGAAAGTCAAGAGTTAATATAGAGTAATCTCTTTTAATTAAGAAAGATGTAGTTGTCCATATAAAATAATCTATCTCAAATATTTAATGGAAAATGGATTTAACAGTTTTTTCTAAGCTCTTTGTATATAGTTAGCATTAAATACATAATGAATTATTTACTGTATGGGCCCATGCCATATTTTTCTTCGTCATTTTTCTACAGTTTTCTTTTTAATGTCCTATAAAGTAGGTATTTAACGTCCTATAAGGTAAGGCATATATATCTGTAAAGCATTGAAACAATTCCTGCCTCCTCCGTTTATATGTTATGCTGCAAGTTTTAAACTTTCTACCAAACAAAGACCTCTGCTTGGATCCTAATATATGTTCTTATCATTTAATTTATGAAAACAAATTATAAATACAAAAATTTAAATTTCGCATCTAATCCTGAAGCAAAAATTGCCATCTTTCCTGTTGATCAGGGTGAGATGCGACTTTTAATCACGTGACTTAAAATAGTAAATTAGAACGACATCGAAAGCAAAGTATTCTTTAAAGTATCCACTACACATTAAATATATTAATTTTTACTATGTTGGTATTATTACGATTAATAATGTTACTTCAAAAAATCATTGTATGATTTTTGATAAAAATTCCAATTTTTAAATTTTCAATACGAGTAATTGATAATCTGATAATAATCATCTATATTTTTGGCGGGCTTATAGAAGGTTATACAATAAATCATATTCTATCGCCACCAGTTTAAATACTAACGAACTAGAAAAAAATAAGCTAATTCTCCCGATTACCATCTTTCCCCGATTCACTAAGTTATTATACAATTCTTGACTCTGATATTCTTCAAAGATGATCATGAGCATTTTAAACTTGCAGCTGTAGAATCATGTTTGCCAATAATAAAACTATTGCCAGTATTGGTTCTATTTATAATTTTATCTATAGTGGTTCAACTAAACAGCATTGTTATATTTTTATGTTAAAGTTTTAAGATATATATACACAAAGTATTCAGTTAAATTAAAGATTTAAAATCAAGAATAGCATTATTAAAAAAGATCATTTTTTTATTTTGCTTTTTAAATTATAACAATTCAGAGATAACACAAGAAACGAAAGAAATTTAAAAATATAAACTTGGATAGTTTTTGATCTGTACAAAGAATTTCCGGTATTATAGTTTCCAACGTTTCAATATGCATTTCTTTTTATAAGTAAGTAAATAGTAAATAGCTGAGCTAGATATCGTGTATTTAAAAAACTTTTGATAATATCACTAAAAAATTATTTGATGAAGCAGCAAAAACAAATTTTAAGGAAAAAAAAAACAAGATAAAATGAGCAATAGTACTAATTAGAAATGCTACCAATTAATCTTAGATTAAAAGATTTTAAGAGTAATTTAGTTCAAGTATGCTCTACGTGTGTTTCAGAAAGATTAATTTGTCAACCAATAATTCATTTTCCACGATTAGTATCGACAGAATGACATGCAATGTTTCTCGTTAGTTTTCGAAAATCAATGTTCAAACTGATCTTCTACGAATCAGACAGTTATATACATATAACTTGATTTTAAATATACTATATTTTAATTTTTTTTATGTATCAATTCAATTAAATACGATATCATAAAAGAATAATTTCGTTGCAGTTGTTTCTTTTGGGATTAATACTCTGTAAGAAAAAAAAATTATTTTTGCGATTAATATAGCAAAAAAAAAATAAAAATGTCTATACCTGCAATAATCAAAGTTAGAAAGCATATGGATCAATCAGACGGCAATGTAATTCCATTAAAATTAGAATTTAAAAAAATAATCGTAAATACTGAAAAAATAGTTGTTTAATAATATTTTTTAAAAAAATGAGATGTAATAGCTTCTGTTTATTCTTATTGAAGTGCTTTAATTTTACACGCAATCTTTTATAATCTACAAATTCCATATTTGTCATAACTAAGAGGCATTCGTCATGATCGACGAAATATATCATGACGTCATATTTTATCGACGGTTCGTTATCTTGCATATCCAAAGACGAACAGTATGAATAAAATTGGCATTCATCGACACTTCGACTATAAAGGAAGCCATCTTAATATACAATATATTAGTGTATACATATCTATGCTCGATTCTAGTAAAATGAGCACGAAAGTATATATCTTACATTGACAAAGGCGAATACAGTGTACGATTTACATAGTAATGGAAAAAGTAGATGGGTACATAAAATATACCATGAAATGCGTCGTTAATATTACATAATTTCTTAAGAAAACAATGAGATTTATAATAAAAAATAAAAAGATCCATATTTATGAGTTGTTTATAACAATATAAATGAATAACGGGGGTGGCTATTGCTGCAGGAAATCAAGTGGAAAAAGAAGTTTGTGGTCTTTTTGTTATTGCGGCTAGGGGAATAAAAAAAAATAGTGATTCTTGAGTTAAAGTTAAGATTTATAGAGAGAGTGTCTCAAGATCCAAAGGAAAGAGAAAGGGAGATAGATAGCTATAAGAATATAAACATCTCCGATGCGGTTAGATAAAATAGTTAGAAGTCCGGCATTTAATAGATAACTAGTCTCATATTGTCTAGTTATCTATTTATCTATAAATGCGTTCATTTATACTATAATATGATTAGCTATTGAAAAATTAGAGCTAAGGATCAGTTACCAAAATTATCATCATTTTATTTAAAGAAATGAACTGAAACATTAAATCATTTAATTTTTGAAAATAGATCACCAGATAACATTAATATTCTAAAATAATAGTCCCAAAATGTGATGCGTAAAAAATTTTCAGGAGTGCGTATGTTTGTTATAGAGGTGTTTGTTGTTATTTTTACTGATAAAAGAATATGTAATTACTATTAAAAGAGGTGTGCGATTAAAAAATTTTTTTAAAATATCAATATTTTAAAAAATAGGAATTAGTTACATTAATTTTATTAGAAAAAAATTAAACTTAATATATTCTATAATAATATCTAAAAGAATAACATTTTTTATAGTCTATTGTGCAAAAAATAATTTTGATATAGGCCTGAATATATTATTTAAAAATAATTATTAAACATTCACAGGTATTCTGTAATATTTTATTTTATATATATTAATAATTTTTTTAATTAAAAATATTTGATACCGTAATTGAAATTTTCAGTTTGTTAAAAATTCCTTTAAATTTTTTAAAAATTACTTATAGCAATTTTTAATTGTGTTTAATTAAACTTGGATTTATTTCTATACTACTTATTCCATGTAAATATATTTAGATTTTCTTCTAAAAAAATATATGTATTTTTTATAACAAAAAAAAAGTTAGTGAATCGATCACCTGGCTTTAACAATTGTTCGATTTAACATCTTTTTGAAAATCCAAAATTATCGAATTTGGATTGTTAACAATGTTAGTAACAATAAATCGGTTTCGATAAATTATTATCGCACTTGATGCACTACAACATCTCGAAAATCAGATAACATTTACATAAGATATCATTTGACGATAGATATCTATAAACAGATATAACTTAACGTCGACCATTTTCAATAAGCTTAGTTCCCTATTGGATCCCAATAAAATATATGTAAGTTTCATTCGTATTGGGTAATATTTATGCAACATATCTCCCCAAAATATGTAAATATATCTTTTTTAATTAGGTTAGTAATAATAAACCCATGTTGATCAATTGCATTGGCCATTGTGTATCATAAGAGGCTCACAGTGGCTGTTGGAATTGATACCTCTTGTAGTCTTGTAGGCATTGTGTACCTCTTGTCTCTTATCTTCTAATAAGCATTGTGAAACTCTTATGGTACATAAAAGATACACAATGCCTATTGGAAGATATACGAATTTAATTCACATATCTTCCAACGGATAACATTCCCGAGAGATGTTGTATTGACGAACAGCCAGACGGAAATTTAATTCATAAACGCATTTATTCTGTTTATAAACGGAAAAAGCCAAATTTGACATATCAATAAAAACAATTTTTGAAATATAAATATTTTATTGCATTATCGTAATCTTTTTTTTACGTTTCAATAATTTTATTATACATTCTCATTATAAAACAGATTTTTTTTTTGTTCGACATTAATCAATATTATTATGCTAACCATAAAAATAAAAGTAATCCGTTCGATACTGTATCTTTATTAAATAATTAATCGAAACGACATTTAGTTTACATATCAATATTTATATAAAATTGTTTATAAAAAAATATAATTAAAGCTACACCAAAGATAGGTAACATTGTGATCATTGTTTTATAAAAAAAAAAAAACTAAACAATCGGTGTTTCGTGCTACGGTAGTGTTAAAGGCCAAGGTTACTGTGGTGTGATAATGATGGCGTTTTACTCGTCATCAACCAGGAAAGGTACTGAGAAACATAAATTTTATCTCTATCATATAACGGGTGTGCATGAAATCTTCCAAACTAATAGTCAGACAAGAAGATAAAAAAAAAATATCGATCCTTTAAAATTTAAATATTCTGTAACGCTTAATTCTCGAAATATCTTACGGATGGCCTGAATGACAGACGAAGAATGTGATTGCAGAAAATTATTATTGCAAAATATATTTAGGAAAAAAAACTCCATTCAAATAAATGTAGGATCGTGTTGGTGTGATAAATAGTTTACATCAGCGTTTTAATTTTTCAAATAGTCGCCATTATGTAACAAGAAGACGTAGTAGCACATTAAAATTAATTCAATATTAAGGCGATAACTTCAAAGGTGCCATCTTATTAAGGAATGGATTTTAATAAAGAATGAGCTCTTAAAATTTGAATGTTCGGCGATGTTTGCTTCTCAGCTATCTTGATGAGGATGGATGAACAAATGGTAAATGGATAAAATGAATATTCATAGCCAATTTCTTTTGCACAAAAACCGTCTTAAAATAATATAATAAGTTTAATTTTTTAAAGCATATTAATAAAATGCTACATATATATTTTTTAAATTATATTAATCCAAATTACGATATTAAGACAATCATAATATTATGAATCATAAAAGTTATTAAATAAAAAAATATATATTTATCGCCTATAACTGTTATCTTTATGCTCGTACATTTTTTTTTCTTTGTAGTTCGATTTATATTTTGCGACTAGAAATCATTATTAGTATTTTTTTTATATATATAATAAATATAATTAAATATTTAGATCTTTTAAGTGCTGGAATTAATTAAGACATTTTTACAGTTTTATCACAAAAATATTAAAAATAAAGACTGATAAACGTACGTAACATGAATAATGCAGTTATGAAATATTGAATCAATATATAGAGCCAAAGAAGAGAAATAAATATATTGACACGTTCAAATTTTAAGACATTTTGATGCATTATATTTGTCATATAATTTATCTAGTATTATACAATAAATATAACGGTTTCGAGGTACTGTCGCGTAAGAATTTTTTTCGTGTTTTTTTTTTTATACAGTAACTTTTGGAGAATATTATTAATGGCTGTAAAATTACGACATTGACAAACGGACTTTGAGAAAATTACCATACTGTGTATAATGTATAAAAATAAAGGTAAAAAAAAAATTTTATTCCACTACTCGAATTAATTAAAGAAATATTTATTAATAAAGTTTCGTTATTTTTTTTTCTACTGGTGATCAAAAATATTTATATTTCTTTTATTTTATTTCGATAATTAAAAATTGATAAAACATTTTATATATTTAATTAAGAATAATAAATTTGGGATAAGCGATTATTCTCTTTCTAGATGAATTCATGAATGTAATCATTATACGAAAGAGGCAAAAAATTTATTCTTAAATAATTATGAAGCTCATTTAAATGTAATAAATCAGCAAAGTCTTTTAATTTTATTTATGCGCAACTTATGCAAAATTTATTATTGAGTAAATTAATCTTATTAAATACGATAATTTTTTTTTTCTTTTTTTTTAAATTTAATCGTGTTTACTGTTTATTCTAACTACAAAATCGATCTAGTTCGATTTCGATTCCGTTGCAGTTACGACGTTTGTGTCATTTTAACACATTTAACACGAGTTGAAACTTTAATGACATTTTATAATTCGTGACGATCACCTTCATTATTAAACATTAGTTTCTATAACATAAAGCAATTAGGAGCTTACCTCGAAAATACTCATAATGAGGAATACGAATAAGTATACGTCCTGTATCCATAATAATTCAATCAATAGACAGCAACAACTCCATCACGTGGTCGTCCATATTCGCGACTGTTTAATCTATTCATAGTTTACATTTCTGTTCTTTCTGTCTCATCCCAATACGATTCGTGTGATGCGGAAACAAGTAGTTTGTAGAATAAGCTGTTGAATCACAGAGTAAAGGAACATTTGTCCTTTATCCAACACCTCAAGTAGCAGACTGAAAGCAACTAGAAGCTGCATACCAACCTGCTCAGAGATTTACAGTGTAAGCTGATCGCGCCCCCTGTTCTCCAATCTCACCAAGAGTAGTAAAGCAAAACGTCTTATTATAATAAATAATTTCGGAAGTATTAAAGTTTTATTAATTATCTTGCTTACTGAATGAATTTAATTTACTATAACATCGTTCAGGAATGGTAAGAAGTACCTAATCATTTTAATTATCACAGATGAAAATTTTTCAGTTGTTGCTAAAACAAATACTGATAAAATGATGTTAACTAATAATAAACCATCAAATTTTAGAGAGAAATAAAAAATAAGTTTCGCTCCTTTTTTTTACTAAATTAAATAGATATTTTATGATTTTTTTCCCCTACATTAATGTAATTAAAAATATAAGTGCTAAGATATTAAATTAGGTTAATGATATCAGTAGTGTAAATGCCAATCATAGCTTATTGAATATCAGTTGTAGTTGCTTTTAATTAAGTTCTGGGGAAAGTAACCACCTATTAAATCAGACATTATTCAGATTTTCTTCCAATTAAATATTTAAAAATATATTTTTGATTATATAAATGTGATAAATTATATAAAAATTGACTAACAGTTATAAGTATTGTATGTATATAATAATAATAATAATAATCATATATAGGGCCAACACAAAGAGTACGCTTATTAAAGTTTATTAAAAAATTAAATATTTTTTGTTAGTTATTTAAATCTTTAATAATTTTAATGTTTGACAATTTAGATATTTTTGTAGTTCTGTTATTTTAATCATTTTGAAGAAAGTTCAAAATGATTAAAATGATTAAATTAGATCTTGAGGAATGTTTATTATACGTGAATTTTCGTAGATGTTCCACAAATAAATAATATAATTAAGTTTAAACGAATATTATTTAATCGATATAAATCAATACGATGTTTAGTTATTTCGGTTTCGATTTTTAATAATTTAATAATAATATATATCAGACATATCGCCAAATCTTATAATTAAGACTGTTAAGATATAAAGCATTTTTTTGATATAAAATTATTATCTAAAATTTTATTTTTTGTTTAAAACAGAGATCCTTAATCTTCTGATGACTCCACACCTCTAATGAATTGTCTAATATGGTCCCATATGCCCTTCATCTGATCTATTGCATTCCAATCACGTATTGTTCAAGTATAAATTAATACATTAAATAAAATAAATACCTGCATCCAGAGACCGAGTTTCATACCCCCAGCATTTGATTCTTAACCGGAGTATCCACACTCCCCAGAGATCGAGTCTCATAGCCCCAGCATTTGATTCTTAACCGGGGTATCCATACTCCCAGTCTCATAGCCCCAGCATTTGATTCTTAACCGGGGTATCCATACTCCCAGTCTCATGGCCCCAGCATTTGATTCTTAACCGGGGTATCCATACTCCCAGTCTCATGGCCCCAGCATTTGATTCTTAACTGGGGTATCCATACTCCCCAGAGATCGAGTCTCATAGCCCCAGCATTTGATTCTTAACCGGGTATCCATACTCCCAGTCTCATGGCCTCAGCATTTGATTCTTAACCGGGGTATCCATACTCCCCAAGGATGGATACCTCGGTTAAGAATCAAATGCTGGTGCTATGAGACTCGATCTCTGGGTACAGCTATTTATTTTATTTAATGTATCCCTTATGTTTCCCTTTATGTTTCGTTTTTAAACCAGGAGTTCTTAACAGGGATATCCATACTCCTTGGAAGTATGGATACCCCGGTTAAGAATCCTGGTTTAAAAGGCAAAAAATATCGAATAAATATTTAGTATTATTTAAAATAAAAGTAAAAACAAAAAGATAACGCATAGATTTCCGATTTGTATATTTTATCTTAAATATTTTCAACATATTCTATATAAATTCTAGTCGTGCCTGGATTACGATTGCAAAAATAAAATTCTTTTCTTCCTCATTTGCTTACCAATCCATTCTTTCAAATCTAAAAAACAATTTATGATGATTTTTAATATATAAACTTATATTAAAAATCATCAAAACGTTTAACAAAATTTACATATGAAGCAATATATATATATATATATTACTTCATATGTAAATTTTGTTTTAACGTTTTGATGATTTTATAATAATGTTTGTTAAATAAGTATAAAATTTTGTTTTGGATAAATTTAAATAGATCTATAGAATTTTTCTTTCAAATTTTAATGTAAATATTATGAATTTTTATTTAATTAATTTAATCAGATATATCTTCTTATTACATAATAAATTAAACAACTATTAATTAATAAAATATTATTTTTAGCATACTTTATTTGTGTGAATTTTTACAAATTTTTATACCTTATAAAAAACTATTGTCCTTTTATAGCTAGTTATACGAAAATACATAATTATTAATTAATTTTATAAACGTTTATATAAATTTTTAGTCTATACAGTATATAAGTAATATTTCTGCCTTAGTAAATGGTTTCATTTAAAACATATGATAAGAATATAAAAAGTGCATTTATTTTCTTAAAATTATTAAGGAATTCCCTAAAAATTGTTAAAAATTCATTGAATTTTATATTCTGTTTAAAAATTCAGATAACTTTTATTGATATGGAAAAAATAAAGTTTTAATTAAAAAGTATGAATTTTAGTCGAAACAAAATTACGTTTCTTTTTATTTAATTGAATGCTTGAAGTAAAAATTACCACCTTTTCCCCATTTTTCTACTTTTAAAATTGCTAGCGAATTTAATCGAAGAATGAATTCTGAACATTTCCTGCGAATTTTATCATTTCTTTCGACTAGAATTAATTTTATCTGTAATCCCTTTATAAAGTTGTTAGTTCATACCTTAATCCTTTAACTGTAACCAGCAGAAGTAAATAAATGTTTATTCTTACAAGTTCACAAAAATAATCTGTCTATAAATGAAAGCAATTGGATATTTTTTTCCCGTTTTAATTTCATAGAAATATTTTCAGAACTTTGTATTAAATAAAAAAAAAATCTTGATCTCTAATTGAATACTATAGAATAGAAACTTAATAAATAAATATTTAGTTGATTTTCATTGTAAGTTTGGAGTATTGAGAATTATGTTAAGTCAACATGTAAAATATTGTAGAACTTCTATAATATATGCAACATCAATAGTAAAAAATGATAAATTACTGTGATCAGATGAATTTAAAGGACTTTTGTTGTTTCACAGTCCAATATCTTACTTAATGATGATTAAAAATACAATAATTTAATGTGTTTCCTCTAATAATTACATAACATAAAGTGATAGTCAAGAAAATTTAGTGAAAAATTATTTTAACTTAATTTTATATGCCGTTCCTACTGAATTGATTGTGATATAAAAATTATTGGCGATAAAATAATATTTTTTTATATATAATAGTTGTTGATAAATTACTTTAAAGCCGCCACTTATTCGAACTTAAACTTTACTATCGAATAAAACGGATTTTCTCAAACAATTTTTCGTAAGATCAAACAAATCTGAGAAAATTGATCGAAATTGTAACATTGCTTTGTTTTTTTTTTCAGGTGAACTTTCATTATCGAATGTCGAAGAAGCTGGAAAAAGGATCGATATCATCTTCCAGGCCTTCACTACAACACGAAATCTGAACAAATGATGTTAGCATTGTACAGTATAAATAAATTGGAATCCCTCTAACGTTGTCAATGTTTATGTCTGGCATAAAAATTCTGATCGAAGACAACAATCACGTAGAAATTTCTCCAGTTATAATGCCGAACATCCTTTCTTATAACGTCATCATTTTTTAAACTTTTTTTTTTATTAAAATTATTAGAATAATCGGTATTCTTCGAACATCATTAAATACTCTTTGTTACTCTAGAAATTTGCACGACTTCTGTACTTCTTCACGAGAGAAACAACTTTCAGAATATTATTATTATTAAAAAAAAAAAAAAAAAAAACGTCATTAGTTAATTTACCTGTAAATTAACTATTTTAAAATGTAAACTAATTTGGAAGAAGTAAAGATAATTATATTCATCCAAAATTAAAAGGAATTCTATTAACTTCTTATTTTTATTAATAATGTTTGAATAGCAATTAAAACTTTTAATGAGCGCATGAGATCATGTTTAAGTACTATAAAAATAAATTTAACATTTTACAAAAAATTCGTATACAAATTAAATTATAACTAGATATTAATTCCATGATTAAAATAAAATATTTTAATTAATTTAAAAAGCAAAAATAAAAATTGTTTTAGTTATTTTTAAACTTTAATTAAATAATTTTAATTTGTTCGAATTAATTCCAGATATGCTATATTATTAAGTTAATAATCAATTTTAGAAAAAATATTATATATATATTATTTATCTAAGAGATAACTGATGCGATAGAACAGAAAATAAATGAATTAAACTACAGAGTATAGTAGAGAACTTTAACTAGCTTCATAATTTCTTTCTACACTATCAAACTTCTTCTTCTTCAAGATTAACCTAATTTTCTGTATGAGAGATAATAAATAACATTTCAAAGAGTTTAAGTAATAAAAATCCTTACAAAAACTAATTTTTCTTGTTAGGAGATTATATATTTACTTTTTATTAATCTTTTAAAATTTTTGGTTGCGTTTATAGATCATACTGTGTATAAAGGAAAATGCTTTAATAACTTTGTAAATGTTTAGTGGATTTTCTAAATAGCGATAAAAGATGAACAATAGAGCAGGTGTTCCAATGTTAGATCTCCCATGGAAAGTGATTAAGATTGAATTCATGATCATCCATCATATGACATCAACAGACACACTCTCCTAATAATCGTTAACAGTTTCATTAAAGAAGGAACTTCTAGCAAACCATAATGCTGCACAAACTATATATTGAACATGATATGCATACAAGAACTATTTTAACTCTATCTGAATCGAGAAGGATAATATATATATATATATTTTATTTTATCATAATGATTTAATTATAATATTTTTTTAAAAATAAAAGAAATGTTTGCATCAAAAAATTCAAATTAAATATTAAAATAACTTGTAAGGAGAGCAGGAGAAAGAAAACAACTTTCTGATTTTATACGTAATCTTTGCATTACTTTTGAACCTTCTGGTTAATTGATTTTTATAGTGCCATTAACTTCACAAAACTTCGAACTTTAATATGAAAGAAAAATCTTTTATATAGCGCATTATTTTTGCTTTGGTTTCAGTTCAGTTAAAACAGTGCAATAGATTTTTAATTTGGAAGGAAACAGAACAAGAAAATAGAAAAATAATAAAATAAATCAACTTGAAACTTATCCAATTAAAGAAAAAATATATTCACACTGAGAAACTGTGACTTTTTTTCCTCAGGATATTTTGAAAGCAATAATGTCGAATAATTAAAAATTCAAATTCTTTCGAACATGGCGAACTTAATGCGTAAAATTTATACTGTAATAGTATAAAATTATTAATTCTTTATATAATTAATTAATTCGATCATATAACACATCTGTTTATTTAAAATAATTTATGTCACGAATACAATTAATCTTAAGCATGTTGGCATGCGATTATATTAACTAAATCAACCGATAGAGAAACTAAATCGAATTATAAAACTTGATTAAGTTTCTCTGTTGACTAGAATTTGATTATAAATATAAAAATCTTTCGATAAATTAGCAGAAAGTGTTAAAATTCTCGATTTAATTATTCGAATTATGATTGAAAATCATTGTGATGAAAATAATTGTTTTAATAATGGTTAGAACGTTGTATTATTTCAGAGGAAAATTTATGATTGATTAAATATATTTTCTGTAATATTTATTATTTGTGCAGGTTTTAAAGAATTTACGTATAAATATAAAAAAAAAAAAAATGTTTTGATAATTGATAAAATTCGTTATGCTCTCAAATCGTTGTTTGCATCAGAAATCGCGTGTTTGTTAATTAAATTCTGATTAATAGACATTCTTAATCAACGTAATTTTACTAATGGAATGATTTCCCAGAAGAGATATTCTAAATTTTTTTTTTAATTTTTAAAAGGAAAAATCCATCTAAGCCCAAATTTATTGCATCACTTTATTTGCAATCAAAATTTCTTTCAAATTTATCGAAGCTTATAATCACATTCTACAGATAGTTTATCAGCATAATTAATGATTTTTGAAAAAAAAAAAAAAATTCATAGTTTATTATTAAAAAGACTTATAGTTTATCTTAATTATTACTAGAATAATTTATGGTGTGTTCCAAAAATTACGATAATCACATTTTAAATATTATCCATACCAGAAAATCCATTTTGTTTAAATAATATTACTTGGCTATAACATATTTTTCATATATGTAGATAAATGAATGTAGATTATGCGTATCGATATAATTTATTATTACGTAATAAACGAATGGCGCTACATCCAATTCGGATTCCCCAGAAAAATTGAGAAAAGTTATTTTGCAAGTTTCAACGTTTTCTAGTAAAAATAACGGAAATTTTACTAAATGGACCTGGTAACAAATTAATAATTTTCAAAGAAATTTTTTACATATATTCACTTTATTTATTTATTTTTGATAATTTTTAATTATTATTTTATTGATGGAAACCAATATTATAAATAACCAAGAGTGGCCAACTTTTGTATACATAAGATCTACTTTTTATCTTAAAAATGTGTCACGATCGACTTGTTGTCATAGGCGTAGTCTAAGTGGGGAGAGAGCTAAATTAGTGCTCTATTTATCATGTAGTCTAATCTGTTTCTAAGTAAAGACATCGCGAGCGATCGATCAAAATTGGCTTCGCGATCGATTTGTTGGCCACTCCTGTAAATAACCATTGACAAGTATTTAAAATAAATAATTCAATTGAAAATTAATTAATTTACATCTATGCATTTGTAAATCAATTATTTCTTTTTTTCTACAATGAAGTTTTTGAAACGTATTGGTTTGGCTAACAAAAAAATTATTTTCATATTTGGGTATAAATAATTCAAATTTATGTGTTTATCCTAATTAAATATTAAATATAGCAAATGCCATAAATAATCGAAATTTAAAAACTTAATCGAAATTCGTAATCTAATTTATTTCTAATTCTAATAAAATTTGTTAGAGTTTGCTAATGAGTTTAGTTAATAAATCTTGATCGAATTAAACGGTTTCTAAACTTTTATAATTTAAACAAAGTTGGAAATACACAGCGAAATCAAACGATAACACGAATTCGAATATAACGTGATAGTGACATGGCTGCTGAAAAGATTTAAAAATAATTTCATATAGACTACATAACAATCGAATTTTTATACGTTGATTTGGTTTTTAAGAATAAATGGAATATAATTTTTGTGTATAAAGTATCGTACCTTTTTAATTGGCTGGTTTAATATGTATAAATGTTCGTAATCTCTCAATAACGCTATCCTTATTTATCGCTGTCGAATCCCAGTATCGGGATTACACTTATACAATATTAAAATTCATTACGTTTTACATCATTTATTCTACATTTTTGCAACTTTCTTCATACATGAAGAGAAGGAAATGTAGATTATACATATCGATGTAATTTATTATTACGTAATAAACGAAATCGATACACTCAATCTGGATTCCCCTAAAAATTTGAGAGCTGTTATTTCATAAGTTTCTCAGCAAAAATAAATTGAAATTTTACTAAATGGGCATTCATCCGTGGTCACAAATTAGTATTTTAAAAAGAAAATTTTTCATATATATTTACTTTTAATGATTTTTTTTATAATTTTTAATTATTATTTTATTGATGCGCGGAAGCATTTGGAATTTTAATTCTTAAAAACCTGAATTGAAATTGGGTTATAAAATAAAATTTTAGTTAAATTCTAAAAGTATTTCTTTCTACTGATGAATCATTAATTTTACTCATCCCTGTTTTCGTAAAGAATATGGCAGCTGTCTTTAATTTCTCTATCTTTAAAACTGCCTTCAGAATGCACAGAAGTTTATTTTTTTTTTATGAATTCTTAAAAACATTTATATTTTTAAAATAATCATTCAGCATTATCTTATTTTATTTTTGTATATAAACTTGTTTGATTTAGGCTATTTGTATACATAATTTATTTTATTAGAAGAGTACACAGACTAATAATTTTAAAAGAATAACGTAATGGAGAATCGTTCGTTTCATTTAGGAATGAAAGAAATTGAATTTTCCGTTAAAAAACAACCGAATGGTAGCATCATTTGGCGAAGAAACACTCATTTGAAGTTGTAGTTCCTCTCAATAGTGTAATAAAGGTAGCAATCTAGCTTTGATATGTTTCCGCATACCACTTCGATTGAATTCAATACATTAAGCCAAACACTGAAACAACTGCATGAGTAAATTAAAGTTTGTAATTTGATTTTTTTTTAGTTTTAATCTATGGATTATCTTATATTAAACTATTAATTCGGATAATTTTTTTTTAAATTTCAAACTAATAAAAGTATTTTAATTTTTTTTACTTATTAAATAATGATAAAAAATTAATTGTCATTAAAAGAGATTAAATTCATGTTAAATCGTAAATATCAACGATTTGTCGAAAATTATATTAAATTTTCGAGTTAATTTTTAAGTTTTTTTTTTTTTGTGGTTATTTTTTATTGATAGAAAATAGATTTTGTACGATTAACGTTCTAAGAGTAAACTCTTCCAAAGAATTATTGCTTGTCTAACTTTAAGCACATTTAATTCCTAAATTTTTCATAGAAGTTAATAAATTTAAACTATATTTATGATTTATCTTAACTTTTATAGAATAATTATATATATATATCTGCAATAAAAATATTTTATTATAATTTTTTAATCTTTTTTTCCTTATTATTACTCTTAGAATGCACACAAATTTTGATTGAGTCATATGTTTCAAGTAAGTTATTCTATGGTCACAGGAAAGTATGAAAAATGTCTATCAATCACATAAAATAATCCAATAATTTTATTTTCTCAGAAAATAAATAAATATCGCTTTAATAAAGCAAAATTCAGTATTTAATCTTATAGACAGAACTCTCAAGATAATAAAAAAACTGATTTAATTAACAATAAGCAGTAGGCAAAATTAAAATAATAATAATAATTTATTAAGAACTCCTACAACAAAATTATAAAATTATTATGCTTGAAAATATTGAATATAATTAAATAAAAAAATAATAATAATTTATAAATTAATGTGAATTATCTACAGTTGTTGAAGTCTTTGAGAAAAACTTTAGTTATATTGTGGAAGGTCGTATCGCTGATAATGTCATACAAGTTGACTAGGCTATTTTTCCACGACAGTTCTTTAACTACATTTGCATTACTTTAAACTGCAGTAAGAACCAGCGACTTTAAATTGCTACTTCGAGGTAAAAATCGAATTTTCCTTGTCGTTTGGATATGTATTTTTTTTTTTTTTTTTTTTACTTTTTAAAATTCGATAAAGTTTGAAAAGATTCAGGAAAGTGTGGTTAATGCTTCAAGAATTTAAAAAAGGAAAAAAAAAATATCCAATCTTATGTGCTTATAGAGACATAAATACTTGTAAATAACGAAACCGATAAATATCAGAAAGAATGCAGAAAAAATATATTGTATAGTGTTAAAAATATGTCGACGATTAGTTTCTTTAAGAAACATAAATTTTTCTTTCTAAGTAGCAAACTGAACAGTTTAAATTTTCAAAAAAAAACAAAAAAAAAAAAGAATTTAGAAAACAGAAATTTTAAAAAATGAGCCGTAGTTCAAAAATACGATTAAAGTTCTTCTTGGTGGAACTGATCCGTTTTTTGCAGTTACAAATTCTTCCATCCACTACTTTTATTATGGTCGTTAATTTAGATTTCTGTTAAAATATTCGGTGGTACTTGATCGAAGTCGTTTTCTCTCGATTACAGTAAATTAAGCCAGTCGGCAAACAGTTAAATCGATAAAGTTGGCAAGAATTTTGAAAATGTAATGTCATTCTTTAAATTCATTCTAAAAATTTCGAAACTTACATTAGACAAGTTCATAAAGCTTTTAAACAGGAGTGATGATTTAATTGGGGAAAAAAAATTATATATAGAAGTTCTAAATGAAATAATATCATTTATAAATTTATTTAGATTAAAATATTAAATAATTTAAACTAAATTATGTTTGATTCTTCCAACCTGTTACGAGATAAATCAATCCAAAATACGTTTCTTCGGTTCGATCGCTTATAATAATTGCCTAGATACAAGTTTTTAATTTAATTTTTTACTGAGATTTATGTGAAAAAATTTAGTAAAAAAAAAAAACACCCAGTTAGTCAAAATCGATGAATCGATCATTCGACCATTTCCATTATTTGATCAATTTCGAATTTTTTATTTGAAATGATCGATATCGGATATAATAGATGAGAGAAGATATTTCACTTATTTTGGGGCGTTATCATGGATAAATATTACTCAATCTGAATGAAATATATACGCAATATCGGAACCTTCCAGATGATCATTTGTATTGAAAACAATCGATATTCGATCATATCAGGCAGGGTATTCGATTGTATATTTGGATAACATATACATAATATATCATTTTGTAAACAAACGTCCTGCCTTATATGATCGAATATCGATCATTTTCAATACGATTGATTCTCTAGAGGGTTCCAATATTGTGTATATATATATATATATATTTCATTCAGATTGATAATATTTATTCGAAATATTACCCAAAAATCAATAAAATGCCTTTATGAGCCTATAATATTGAAGCGAGATCGATCATTTCCAATCATGGCTTGGTCCTCTACTGTGATCTAACGACATATACGAATTTTGTTCAAATTAAACAATAAATAAGAACATTATCGTGCTGACGGACATACGAACAGACAAAGCTAATTCATGTATTCTTTTATTCCATTTAGCAATGGAAAGGATAGAAATGGCAGCATTATTTTCATAATAATACTGTAATAATATAAATAATCAAGTAGACGTTCGATTATATCAATTTAATCGTGTAATATAATCTAATTATCAAATATACTTTATTTATTCAAGTCGATAATTAGATAAATCACTTGTTTCTCTGAAGAATCGGAAAGTAGAAATTTATTTTATTTTCAAAATCTTAATATTTCAACAAGTATTTGCATTTGTTCATCGATCATCACATCTCATTTCGTTGTAATTTATTAAGATTCTGAAGTAATTATTGAATAAATATTTATGTTTTCTTTTCATGATATATTTCTAGCTAGCATATTTAACATTTGGAATACAAAAAATGAGAAATGGTTTCGAAAAATTGCACTCTTTTTTTTAATAAAAATTTTATGTCTTTATACTGTATATATATATTTTTTATCTAAAATATCTTCGATTGATCATGTTTGACAATTAAATTAACAATTATTTTTATCAATTCAATATTATTTTTTGTATATTTAAATGGATAAATATTCATTTATAAAGAAGATCTTTCAGTATATAAAAATTAATCTGTAGATTAAACAATGCACGATAGTACATGTACAGATACAGAAGTTAACTTTAACGCTTTAACTTGGTTATTAATTTTAATTCAGAATCATCAATTCCTTAAAAAAATATACTTTACTCATCATCAAGTTTATATTTTACAAAGCATTCATCCAAAATTCTCCTAAGAATGTCTTCTCTGTCTTCTCTTGTAATTCTCTTAAGAGTAATTACTTCGGATTAATGGCTGTTTTCAAAAAATTATTAATATCAATGCTTTCAGAATAATTATACATTTATTTTCTTTATAGAGATCATAAAAATAATTAAATCATCATATTTAAATGTTCTAATGCAGATTGCATTAACAACTTCGATAGACAACTTATGACATCTGTTGGCTTATCATACAATTAATTGTCAAGCA